>CATIWJ010451046.1:0-11275 GCA_949640765.1 Croton laevigatus | reverse complement strand
AATTTGTTCGAAAAAAGAAAATTCTTAGGCAATGTGGTGATTTTTCAAGTAGTGACTTGGTCGCACTTGGTACAAAATAGTTGTTTGTATGTTGGGTGTTCTCTTTCATTACAAGTTGGCTAGTTAATATTAATTGTATTTTAGGTCCTTTTGTGTTTATATTTAATTATCATTTTCCTAGAAGTTTTCAATCATTTTGATCAAATTTTCCTAGTAAATGTTTTATCTCATTATAAATCTAAATTAAAAAGAACTTGGATTTACAACTATTTTTGTATTTTTTTTTCCAAAAAATAAGTACTATTTTTGTTATGGAGACAAAATTGATGACTTATAAGCTTACTTATGCTTTATGAATTTGATAATCTAATTTTTTTTTTTATAATCAAGACAAATTTACACATGTAATTAATTAATTAATTTTATAATGCTACTACTCTACAAATAATTATAGGATGGAAAGCTCAAAAGAATAATCTAGTGGTAAGGCTAATCTTTTTTAGGACCGAAATTTTGGGTTCGAAACTTATCTCAATTCTCTTCCTCAAATTTTCTCTATTTTCCTCTTGAATTCCCTAAGAGTAAAAAAATTATAGGATGGAACAATGACGATACCTCAATAACTTATGTGTCCTATAATTAAGACCAATTTATAATTAATTAATTTAGAAAAAAAGCCAAATTTACACATAATTAATTTTATAATACTACTAGTAAAATGTGTAATTAAGACAAATTTATAATTAAATTTGATAAACCATGTCTGTATAGCACATAGTCACAAAGGGAAGTGGGACCAATTTATACACAATACAACACGCTCTTCTTCATTCTTCGCCGTATAATAATAATAGCCTCGTTTAGGAATCTTCCTCCCATCCCAGTTGCTCCTTCGCCGATTTCTTCCGTTAAAACTTTCAAACTCGCCGATTTATCCAATTTACTCCGGTCAACTTTTCCCTGCTACGCTCCCCTTCCTACGCGCCTTCTTGGCCTTTTCTACTGAATTGAAATATCCACGTCATTGTCATTCAATTTCCCTAACCCATTTTACAGTGTGAAACGAGACTTCAACGCGTGCATTCACGCGTCATTTAAACGCTCTCTCTCTTTCTTTCTTTTCTTTTCTTTGCTTTACACCGCCTTGAACGCCAGCCTTTAAAATCCAATTTCTCTTCTTATTTTCTCACTTGAAAGACTTTTTCTTTTTTATTCTCTCTTTCTTCTCCCAATTTTTCCGGTTACCGGATCTGAAGTTCTTTTTTCTCAGTAATGTCTACAACGACGTCGTACTGGTGTTATAGATGCACGCGCTTCGTGTCCGTTTTGGTCTCTGAAGAGACTCACGACGTTAGTTGCCCTCACTGCGATGGTGGATTTGTCGAGCAGATCGAAACTAATACACAATCGGGAACTCCTCACCGTCGATTTATGTACATGTTATCGGAAAACAACGGTAACCGCCAGGAAGCAGATCGGATTCCAACTTTCAGATTCCGTCGAAATCGCCGCAACGCCGGCGACGGTTCTCCGTTTAATCCGGTGATTGTTCTTCGGGGAACTGCTCCTGAAGAAAACGAAGAAGGTAATAATAGCAGTTACGAGTTCTTTTATGATGATGGATCTGGTTCGGGTTTAAGACCCGTCCCGGCTAGTATGTCTGAGTTCTTGATGGGATCTGGATTTGACCGGTTGTTAGAGCAGTTAGCTGAAATTGAAGTGAATGGTTTTGGGCGGGTAGGAAACCCGCCGGCGTCGAAAGCGGTGGTGGAGTCGATGCCGACGGTGGAAATATCGGAAACTCAAGTAGTAGCAGAGGCGCACTGTGCCGTCTGTAAGGAGGCGTTCGAGTTAGGAGATGAAGCACGCGAGATGCCATGTAAACATATATACCACACAGATTGTATTCTTCCTTGGCTTGCAATGAGAAATTCCTGTCCTGTTTGCCGCCACGAGTTACCGGCCGATCAGCAAGAAACTGAGAATTCAGAGGTATCGGAGGAGATTGTTGGTTTAACTATCTGGAGACTGCCGGGTGGTGGATTTGCAGTAGGGAGATTCAGTGGCGGAAGAAGAGGTGGAGGAGGGGAAAGAGAATTCCCCGGCGTGTTTACTGAAATGGACGGTGGATTCAGTGGAAGTGGCGGCGCCCCAAGACGGGTTTCGTGGGTGAGTAGAACAAGCAGACGGCAAGAGAGCGGCGGCCGTGGCGTTAGAAGGGTTTTCCGTGGATTGGTTTCATTTTTTAGGAGGATGGGATCAAGTTCTTCTACTCGTACAAGTAATAGTAGATCAAATATTCATAACGAGAATGAATCTGGTTCAATTAGCAGAAGTTCAAGCCATTCAAGTTCTGGATTTGGGAGATATGTGAGCAGAAGGAGAAGAGGATTGGATTTGGAAGTTGAAAATGGGACCGATCGGTGGTGAGATTGTACTCAAAAGGTTGGATTTTTCTTTCTTTTTCAATTTTTAAATCAATGTATATAGAATTAAGTTAAACGGGCAAGAATTTTGAATTGAATATTAGTTCTTTTTCGTAACGAAGGATTACAAATTTGCAAAGATAATGTTTTTTCCCCCAATTTTCATGAAATTGCAAAATTTTCTTAAGAAAATGTGGAAATGTAGCCTTTATTATTTGTAATTCAGGTTACTATTTAATGTTGATAGAAATGGAAATTATGCATAATTTGGGAAATCAATGGAGCAATATGGGGTGGATTAGTGTGGGGTAATTTATGTTAATGAGGTAGATTAGTGATGACAATGAGAATTATGTTGAAGACATAATGTGTTGTTTCCTGGAATTATGGCAATATTAGCTGAAAAAGCTGGAGATTGATCATGTGCCTTGTTTTGAGAGCTCTTTTTGTATGCTTTTTTGCCCCTCTGCTCATTATAGTTTGTCTTCTAAACGTGGCTGTGGAGTTCACAGCTGTTTACAAACCCTATCAAAACCAATTGACCAAACCCATATGCTATTATTTGGTTTTTTCTTTTTATTGTGTAATAGTATAAAGAAAAAGTATTGTGGAAGTGCAATTCCAGTTGGTTCTTCAAAATTGTGTTGTACTAATTTGGAGTGCTTGTGAATCAGACAAAATAGGACAGGTGCTGGATTATTAATACTTCCGACTCTGTTTGATGCCTTTATGTTATGGTATGAGTTCATTTTAATCCTAAAGTAATGTGCGGATACTCTACTAAATGTACATTAAAGAAGTGTAATATTTTTTGGAAGGTAAAAATTCTAACCCTTGTTTTTATCCATTCTACTTATTTTGGGAGACACTAAACTTGCTAAGTTAAGTTTCGGGAAGTACATTTGCAAGAAAGTATTTCGCAATTGTTTCATAAATTTTCCATAAGTTGAATTATATAAGTAAGAAAGTGCATCAGAGAGGAAAAGTTACTTGATCAGAGAGAGGAAGTTATTTTCAGTATAGAATGTGTAGAAGGGGAGTTGAGTTTCATAATTCCCGTAATTTTTTTTTTCCCCGGGAGTTGAGTGATTGTTTGAATAAGTTTTCGGAAATTAGAAAACTCATCTTTCTTCCAAACAAGAGAAGTAACTTCTACCCAATTAATTTTTATTTTATCCTTATTTTTATAGTTAAAAAAATTTTATTGTATGGATATTTAGAATATTTTAATATTATATTTTATATGCCACTTGAAACAATAGTTGCTTAACTTCTTGAATTGGAAGTGATAAGATATAATTTTTTCAATTAAAAATGGTAAAATTACTTTTTTATTATATTATTGTAACATAATTAAATTGACAGTATTTATATCATCATATTTCAAAATAAATAAAAGATTTTTTTTGACATCAAAATAAATAAGAGATAAATACACAAAAATCAATAAAACTAATAATAGAGAGGGAGAGAGGAGCAAAGAAGAAGATATAAAGAAGAATAGAAGTTAATATTATTAATGTCTATATATTTACACGACAAACTCTTCTGTTTATAGATACAGATACAATAGTCAATTACATTGTAAAAATATGACTCCTATTAATAATTTTTCTTACTCTTCCATCAAAAATATATTTTACTCATTTTCTTTCTGTAATATAATATTGAAAATTGTTATAAGTAATAATGTTTAAAAAAAACTTTCATTGAGTTTGACTTCCCCATTCAAAGCCTGGGGTTTGATTTTTCAACCCATTACTAGTTGTGAGATTGAGATAACACAACAACTTGTATTATTAAAAACACAATTATTATAACAACATGATCAATGAAACAGGTAAGATTTGAGAGAATAACTAACATTGATCTATAATAATCTAAAATATAACCTTTCTTTTTTTTTGTAAAATATTTGTTCTCAAAAAATAATTTGCTTTTTGTTGTTTCAAATTGAAAGTTTTGCTTTCCCAAAATAAAACATTCAGAATTACAACTTTTTCATATTTTAAAATAAATATTATGCTTTCCCAAAATAAAATATTCAAAATTACAACTTTTTCATGTTTTAAAATAAATACTATGCTTTCCCAAAATAAAATATTCAAAATTACAATTTTCTTTTCATATTTTAAAATAAATACTATGTATAAGAAATATTAGCTATAGTCGCTCTTATAAATGTCAATTTTTGTAACTTAATTATAACAAAGTCCATAAATTTGAATATTAGCTAAACGTCAATTTTTTATTTTGTATCACGATAATGGTAAATATGCATATTTATTTATATATAAAAAATAAATATAAATATTTATATTGACTAAGAAGTGATATTTACATAATATTTTATAAAAAATAACAATTACTTAATTAATATTTTAAAATATTTAACATTTACTAAAAATAAATTTCAAAAGTTACTATTTAGTATAATTTTATTTAGTATAATTTTCCTTGCTTAAAATGAAAACTTGTGGGTATCATTTTATTAAAAAAAAAAAAAAAACCCGATACATAAAGACATCTTGCATTTATGCAGGATCCGGGAAGGGCCGCACACCCGAAAATTGTAAATGAAGGGTATCATTTTATTAATATAAAAAAATTGTAATAGATTTTTAAAATTTAATTCTTAATAAGTGATATTTTTTAAACTATTAAGTAAATGTCATATATTTTTTTTAATATATTATGTAATGCCATCAAATAACTTTATTATTAATTGTATGAAGAATAATTTTATTTTTGAAAATGGAAGTGATTTTTCTTTATAATAGTTAATAATAATAGTTTATTTTTACTTTTGACCAAGAAAATGTTATTTTGTTGAATACCTTTCGAAGGGACTCCAAATATAAGAAAATTCAAAAAAAAAAAAAAATTGAAAAATTAAATACTCTACCAAAAACAAAGAAATATATAAAACTAATAATTATGAAAAGAGAAGTATATAATTGGGACCACTTCAAGAGAAATTATAGAATTTAGAATTTGAAGGAGATATAGTTTATAAGTAGCATAAATAGCCAAAATTAATAAGAAGCCAACCATATCCTTATAATTGTGTATATCTAAATCTGATGTGTCATATTTTGTCTATTTTAAGTTCCTTTCTTAACTACCTATTTGGCAATTACCAAATATTTCAGTGTGGTTGTCTGTTAGGATATCTACCAAATTACATTACATACTTGTCTAGCCTACCAAAAGGACTCCTACTTCCTCCTGTGCTGCCTTAATTCTTAATAAAGCTATTTGTTAGGCCACATTTGGTGAATAGACCACTGTGCCATATAACCTTCTGGACAGGCACAGGCTATATTGGCCACAAATAGGAATAAGCTATGTGGCAGCATGAAAATATAGGATTCAAGTCAATTTAATGGCAATACTTACAAATTCCAACTTGCATCAGAATCCAGTTGTCAAGTTCCTTGATTTCCATATAATCCGGTTTCAGGTATTCATCTCAAAATAAAAGAAAGGATATACCTATTATGAGGAACTGCCGTGTCTATATATCTGAGGCTTGCAAGTTGCAAGTTGCAAGTATCAACTACTCAAATTCAGCTTTAAGCCCCATGAAAATCACATGGCAAAATACTACATTTAACAAATCCAGTACTAAGCTATGCTTCCGTTTCCTCAATAGAGTTATAATCAACATAGGTATGTGTGGGGAAGGGTGGACTGGAGTCTGCAGGGCTTTCATAAACCCTTGGTCCCTTACCATGCAACAAATCGTGAATCGACGGTAGATATCACACGATGCAGGGGAAAACAGAGTTAAAGAAATATGAGTACCAAGTCATGTATTCAAGAATTAAATCTCTAATTAAGTAAATAAGATTATACTTCAAGTGTCTATATGCATCACTAGTACCAAAGAGATTAGAATAGAAAATCTCAAGTCGGTACATTTGTCTAGTTAACAAACTGATTCAAACATCTCTGGCCAAACCAGAAAGATCAACCCCACCTGACTCAGGCTCCTTTTCATTGGATGAGGATTCCCTTCGAGGGAAGTCATCAATAGGAATCCCTTGCCTCCTAGATGATGGATTTTCCTTATATAGATCCCCAAAAGTATCAAAAAAGCTACTCCTCATCTGTTCTGCTGCCTCAAAGAAATGACTGAGGCCACCAAGGAAGTGACGCTCAATGCCTTCGATATCACTTCGAAGGCCCGGGAAGCCAAATGGAGAATCATCAAATTTGTCCGGAGTGTAAGACCCTTTAACCATCAGATCTGTAACATCCTCTTCGGTGTACTCCTTGTTTGACTTCAGTACTTCAACAGGCCTAGTTAAGCAACCATCAATCAATACCAAAATGAAGTCACATAAGTGCAATATAATATTGGAGAGCATACTTTTCCAAACTATAATCAAAGTCATAAAACAATTATCTTTCAACTTAATTACAGAAGATGAATTTTTCTTTTGACACTACAGAAGATGAATAACTTGAGATTTTGAATGCACAAGCATTTGAAACGGGTGTTTTGATTTGATATTATGATGAACAGTTACTGCTTTCTAGCCCAATACGCCGTCAGAATAATTCAAACAAAGTTTAATTTAGCAACCTTCAAATATGGATTAACTAAGTTCAACAAAGCAAAACCCAAACCTTTAACACTATGTTTGAATGGGGTGAGGGAGGGGTAATTAATGGAACAGTAAGAAAGGGTAAGGAGGGAGAAGGGTAAGGAGGGGTACATTAAAAAATTTTTGATATTTGGAAAGAGGTTAGCTTACCCTCCTTACCTATGCTTACACTCCAATTTGAGGGGTAAGAAAATTGGAGTTTTAAGGGGTAAGGGAGGGTAAGCCTTACCCCTCCTTACCCTTATGTACCATCGCATAACCTCTTTCCAAACAGAGGTACAGGTGAGCTTACTTCTTACCTTTATTTACCCTCCCTTACCCTCAAACCAAACAGGCTGTAAGTCACATGTCCGTAACAAGAATTAGTTCCATACTCAATCAAATCCCCTAGAAAGCCATATGTCCGTTCACCCTTAACCTACGATCCTCTTGGCTCTATAACCACCAGAAATATACTTCTAACAAAATTCCACGATACCCTTATTCTTAGGGTATAACAACTATGAACAAGCCTTTAATTAGAAGAGATGAATACCTAATCCAAATAAAGCAATTCACAAACCAAGCAGGAGAACATATTTGGTTTGATTCATAAGCAACCAGAAGCTGAACAGTAACACTAAATTCTATTAAACAATTCCAAACCCCACCACAAGTAAGATACAATTGATTTCTAAACATACAGTTCACAAACAACAAAATAATAAATGATTATCATCAATATTAGCATTAATTATTGATATTCAATTTTTCGGATGCAATGGAACCATATAAGCACTTGAAACAAATCCCTAATTTCATTTCTTGGAAATTCTAATCCTATGTTTTCTAATTACAAATAGTATCGCAGATTAAATTTAAAAATATGTAATATTAAATAAAAGAATCAAAAGATTGAACAAACAGTGATAGAAAGAACTTACTCTCCCAGGCATTCCCGAAGGACTTCTTCAGTTTTTTCGCACTTTCTAACGAATTTTCCCGGCTCAGCCTCCTCCGTCTTGCACTGCGACTTCACCACCGTCCTCGTGGAGCAAACCTTATGAGACGCCGACGACGAAGAATCAGGGGTTCTTCGATACGACGGTGAATTGACGTCATCGTGTTCGTCGTCTCTCCAAATCCACCCCATTTTTTGCGATTTCCAATCACTCTACGCCTGGCAAAATCCAGAATCTATTAATAGTCTCCCTTTTTTTTTGGGATTGGGCGCTACGTTAGGTTTGGTTTGTGAGTAATATACTTGCGTTGCGTGCGAGACCGACCTGATTAATATTATGCGACAATGAAGAATTGTCGTTTCGGAAGCTTTCAGAAAGCCACAACAGTAGTGGTTGTTACATGTTAGCCCACTAGCTGTGCTCCTGTGGGCTGCAACGGCGAAACCCATACATTAGGCCATTATGCATAAGGAATTGTATAAAAGGGCCAATAATTTAGATCCCTAACCCAATTTTACTATGCGGTTGGAGAAAGAAGCCAATTTTACTATCAACTTAAAAAATATTGTTTTTTTTTTCTTTTTTCAAATTTCGAAGAGGTCACTAGTGGTTAACAATAGCCCTCCCCTGAGTGTCAAGTTGGTGTTAAATGTGGTCGGCATGAATTCAACTTGAAATATCTGCATCCTACTATTTTCGTGAAAGATGGAACGACCAACCAGATTATATTCTGATTGGCATTTAAAAAATATTGTTAAAAAGCTAAATTTTTTTAAAGTATTAGCTGATGTAATAATTAATTTAAAAAAATAAAAATAATATTAAAAGTTCGACGGACCGTCTTGAAATTGGAAGCTCGATTGGAACTTAGCCCTAACCGAAGGAACAAAACCGAACCAAAAAAGCTCTTCTTCTTCATGCCACAATATCACCATCTTTGCCCTAAAGAATGAAGCTTTAGAGCGTGACTTTAAACCTGACTTCAAGCGGTTCAATATTGAGAATGTAATATGAGTAATAACAAGAGTTGTGAAAGACATATAATGAAATGAGGTGTGGTGTCATGGTTTTTGTGCAAGATTAGCAATTGTCAGCGTGGTGGCCACCGAGTGGAGTGGCCGTTAGTAGCGTGTGGTTGTTTAAAGCATTTTCAATACCACAATTTTTATTGGCTTATATTTTATATAAAATAGAAGGTGTTAATGAGTAATGTGGATAAATTTTTAGAGTAGACATTCAATTTAAATATTTTATCTCCAATGCAACACTTTCTATTTTTTTTTTACTTTTAAAATTTATAATTTAATTAGAAATCAATCACAATTCACCATAAATTTAGACATTATCTAAAAGACTATCTAGAAATAGAAAGTGAATTAGACAATGTCTAATCCAAGTCAGCTTCATATTTTAAATCCACATTTGCATTGGAGAAGTTTTTTAGAAAAATTCATGATGTGGCAAGTAGATTAGAGCAATCCACATTTGCATTGGAAATGCTCTTATATATGGTGACCTGACAATATAGAAGTTATATTTGATTTAAATTTTTTGAGGGAAAATTATTGTTTTCTCGCTATAAACTTAGGCTAATATTACGAAATCATCAATTTTGTTTTTACAAAATTACTCTTAAAGTGGCACCATCAAATAATTTTATCACTGCATTATTAATTTTCTATTTTTTTTATTAAAATGACAAAGAAATTATAGAAAAAATTACTATGTAATCACTATGATTTGGCCAAAATTACTATTTCATGGCTACTTTTTTCATCAATTCTTTTCTTTGATCATATTTGTTAAATAATTTTTAAATCAAGATGGTAATTAATTTGATCAATAATTTTTAAAACCAAAATTTTCATTCAAATTTAAGTAACATTTGTTTCAGTTTTTCCCTTCCAAAACAATTAATCTATTTATATGAAAATTATGAAGATGAAAGAAAGAAAGCTTTCGCACAAAATAAAGTTACTGGGCTTCTTTCTAATATATTTGAAAGTTTAATTTTGAATTGTGTTTCAGTGTTTCTTTTTAGGAGTTGCATAAAAAGTATATGTTGCATAAAAAGTGTTTCTTTTTAGGAGTTGCATAAAAAGTATAATTTTGATAGAAAAATATTGCTTTAATTAATATTAATGAAAAATGTTACTTAAATTTGAATGAAAATTTTGCTAACACTACTTTTTTAGCATTACATTTGATGAAATATAATTTGAGGACTTTTCGGATTTTTTTAAATTGAGTTAATGGGAAAATTATGGAATTAACGAAGGGACGACTTGTTAGGGGGTTGAAATCGTAATATTGGCCAAACTTTGATGATCTCTAGATTGGATTGAACTAAATTTGAAGTTGATGAGATTGATATCGGAGGTGGATGAAGTTGATCTTGATTATGACCGTTCGAGTTTCTGCCAGCTTGAGCCGCATGATTGTCTATATAAATGAGCTTTGAATAACTCATTTTCTCATATTCTTTTGGTTTTCTTCATGCAAAAACTTGTTAATTTCATAGAAAATATTACAAATATGAGTGCTTATTTTATGCATATGATGCATTTGTGGCTTGCCAGTTTGCTTAAAGTGGAGAAGATCAACATACAGCGCTATGGTGTTGCCCCACTTACCAATCTTTGAGGAGTTCCTATTGGTTGGGCTTTCCTTGAGGCCTGCATCCGTTTGTGGGATCCAAAAGCCCATGACTTTAAGTTTAGTGCTATCATTGAATGGATGGATAGCGAGGCTCCCTTTATCAGAATGGAGAAGAAGCGAGGTTAGTTGCATGATCTCTACAAGCTCTTGGGTTTCAATATCAATAAACGCTAAAGCAAGGACATTAATGGATGGGAATAACGTATCCATGGCTCTGCTGATTGAGGAATTTTGAAGTCCGCATTGAGGATGAGCAAAATGAGCTTTACAGGATGAGCAAAATAAATGGACATAATAAAGTATTACAAAAATACGGCCAAAATCATTTTTTGCCCCATGTACTATGATGCTTTGGGATTTTTAGCCCCTAAATACACTAGTGGGCACTTTTAGCCCCTGTACTATTAAATAAAAATACTTTAGGTCCTTCCGGCCGGCCGACCATTTTTTCCGGCGACAAATATTGCAAATGAATATACCAAATTGAAGCCATCGATATAAGGATTTCAAATCCGGTCTCATATTTGTCATCTAACCACCGGAAGACCTCGTTTTACATGTTTAAAGTTTTTTCTTCAAAACTTTAAACACATAAAATGAGATCTTCCGGTGGTTGAACGATAGATATGAGACCAGA
>CATIWJ010450728.1:0-11488 GCA_949640765.1 Croton laevigatus | reverse complement strand
TTATCATCAATATCATTTGTAGCAAGATTCAAACCAAACCTACTAGCAACCTTAATTGAAGGAGTAACATTTGACCCATCACAGTTACTAACAACCTGTTTCAACTCTGTAAAGGCAGGTTTCAGTTTATTTATAAGATTGCCACTACTACCCAAAACTGAAGAAACTTTTGAACTTTTGGGTTTTCTAATAGATTGGGAAGTGTCTATTTTAACTTTTTGCAACTTATGCGAAATGGGTTTATGAAAAATATTGCATTTTGGTAAGTTCTTCTTATCAACAACAGGTGTTGACTTAGGGGTTGTAGAAAGTTTAACTCGATTGCCATTAATGAAAGGAGTTTTTGGAGAAGTGTGAGAAAGAAAGAACCTGAGACAACCCTTTGGAGCTTCAATGGACGAAAGAGAAGAAGCGTTACTGTTACTGTTACCATCGTATCCTTCCTTATTTGAGCCGTTGCTGATGCCAACACCATCGCCGCTATTGAGATTTTGAAATGGGTTTCTAGAACACTATTTTGGCTGCTTAGAAAAAGGAAATTTGCGAGGAGATTGAGATATTTAGAGAGTAGAGGATAGAATTACTTGTTGCAATGGAGACCTAGAGAGAAGAGGGAAAGACCTACCGCCTACCCAGAGTCAACAACGGGGAGGGCATTGCTAGATAAGGAGAAGGAGAAGAAGTCGTTCGTCGGTAGCGTTCTTCGTCGGTGAACCATTCGTGCGAGGAGAACAGAAAAGAAATTTCATTGACAAATTAAAAATTATAATTTCCTAACGCCGTTAGATAAGTAAGGATAATTATGTCATATAAAATATGATCGCTCTGTCATTAATAAAAATCGCTCTAGAAATAACATTACCCAAAATGAAATCCAAACAGAAATTAAATAAAAAAATCAAAAGGAAGAAGAAGAAGAAGAAGAAGAAAAAGAACTCCAGTGAACGGCAAAAAAAACTACAAATTGGCTGTGGCGGTGGTAGCCTGGACGGTGGAGCACCAATGATGGAGCTACTGCTTCCGTTTTTGGACAACAAAATCATGAGCTTCATCTTCTGCTTCCCATTATTATTCTTCTTCTTCTTTTTTAATTTTTATATACTTATTTAATTAAAAGGTAGAAAATATTTTTAAGACTCAACGTATTATTTACTACATTTTGAAAAGATGTGCTATTTACCGCAATAAAGTTTGAAAATATGCCATTTACTACTATTTTCCATAGTAATTTAATAATTACTCCACTTTTCATATTAAATGTGTGAAATATTCCGGCAACTGCTTAAATAAAATTTTAATAAAAATCTGAAACTATTTCATAAAGACCACTGAATAATTTTTACCGATTTAAAAATTTAGATTTTTTTTTTTTGGGGTTACAATAACTGGTTTTAAAAAACAATAGAACTCATATGTAAAATAATTTGATTTGTTTGTTGGTTTATTTATATTTGTTGTTTATTTTAATTTTCACAGTTAGGTTACCAAATTATAAGCAATTTTGGTGGAGATCATGTGCGGCCATGTAGACAGAAACGGCCAAATTTAAATGGAAAAATGTAACACGGTCGTCGAGAAATATTATTAATGCGTACTTCAAAAATAACTTTTTTAAATACACAACTTGAAAATGCAAAAATTTTAGGCAAGACAAGTTAGTGTATATATAACAAGACAAGTTACATTATTATTACTACATTATTATTATCATTCAATTCTGAAACTACGTAAAATAAATTTTATAATACACGTTGAGATCAAATCAAAAGGACTTAAGATAGTTGACTAAAAAGAATTTTTATTACATTAAAAAAATATCTATTTTCACGTGAATAATCAGAAATTCTACTAGTATTGTAATCAACCTTTTTTTTTTGGTAAGGGTATCAAATAAATTTTTATTAAATTCAAATCAATTTCAACAAATAAAATAGAAAAGAAAAGCAATTAATTGAAATGAAATCTTACACTTTTATTTGTACTCAAACAACTATTATAACTACGGCTGCAAACGAGCCAAGTCGAGCTAAACATCGTCCTACTCGAACTTGGCTCATTTAAATTTCGAGCTTGATTTTGTGCTCGAGCTTGGCTCGTTTGTTAAACGAGCGAGCTTGAGCGGCTCGCAAGCTCATTAAGAACTTATAAAAACAAATTAAGGTTTACATTAAGACCCTTATACCTTCTTCAATGAAGATAGTAGTGAGAGTGAAGAGAAAAAAACTTAAATCAAAAGTTACAGTTGCAAATTCGAAAAAAAGTTGATGAGAGGAAATAAAGAAGCAGTAGAAGAGTTATAAAGTTTAGAAGTCATCGCAGATTTGAAAGAAAGAAGAGAAGAGCCGGTAAGTGGTGTCAGGTGAGGCGAAGTGTATAAATAAGTGCATATTTGAAAGAAAAAAGAATGAGACGCAGAATATGAGAGTGGCTGACGAGAGGAGTTGATTTTAGATTAAAGGTTTTTGATTCTGAATTTCTAATATTTTAATATATAGAACATGCTCGTTTGCGCCTGAACGATACATCTTGTGAAATTTTATTATATCACATTAATAAAAAATTAATAAATTCAATTAAATTATCTTAATTTCTTAATTTATTCTAAGAATACCCCCAAAATTAAAGAGTAATATTTTTTACCGAAAGACATATTTTCATTAAAGAAACATAAACCTTAGAAACAGCTTTCAACGAATAAAGATACAAACATAATACCATAAAGCCAAACAACTACATTAAACACAAGCAACTACTACAATAAAGATACAAACAGCTTAACGAAAAATAACAATCTACAACAAGTACAAGAGAAGAGGAAGAATCCTAAATCGGCCCAAAAGAAAACCTTCTCAAGGAAGGAGAAACAACAACAGAAATAACTGATCCCTTGCTCAACAAGGGAACCGTTGGATCGAAAAGAGTAGGTTTGCCAACTAGGTAAGCGAGCCCAAAGTCCCTCTAATATATGCTTCTTAGATTAGCGGCCACCAGGTACACATTGATGATGAAATATGTCCGGAATATAGAAAAATCATTTAGCTCCCGAGTAGATCGAACTAAAATCCTTCATATTTGAGATTTTTCCCCTCCACATGTTTTAACATTGACTCTCCAATATTTAAAAAAAAAAATTGTCTCCAATTAAAATTACTATTCAAGGTAAATTTGTCTATTAACAAAAAAATAAAAAAAAGAGTAAAGTTTGCCTATATAAAATAAATGAAGGGAATTTTTTTTTCTTAACTTGTTATTTTCTCAATATTAAAATGTAGTCACGGTAAAACTTTAGTTTACGAATTTGAATATTTTAAACATAAGGTTAATATAAAAGAATTCTTTTTCCAAAAATGGCTTGAATTCATAGGAATCTTTATACAAGCCTATAAACGAATCTGATAGTGCCCGATTTTGAGTAGAGGTGGCCATTATATGTAATGCATGTCCTTGTTGTCCATTGAGCTAAATATACAAGTGAGTGCACAAACTGAGTACTTGTCATATTTTATTGGCGCTTCCGTTCCGTTCCGTCCAAATGATTCCAACCTTGATAATGACCTCTTTCTCCCTCATACTAGTCTAAATTTTTCTGCATCTCTAAAATTCCTTACTCAATTGAACTTCTATATATTGCACACACTCACTATCCAAATACCAGTTAGGATACTTCATACTGATAAGAGTGAAAAATTTAATTATGGAATCAAGAAACTTCCTCCGATTCCTCTTAATCTTTGCTACCGGAGCTCTTCTCTTTCTCCTCACCTGGACTCACCTTCCTTACGCTACACCACCAACCACAGCTAACTTCATCAACTCTCCATGGTGCACCAGCTCTAAGACCCGTTCACAATTCAAAAACATCCTCAAGAATAAACCTCCAAGACCCACGCGCCACCGCAACCACGAGTCTGACGTCCCCCACCACCCGCTCGATCCTTTAACCGTCCAAGAACTTAACAAAGTCCGTACAATTTTATCATCACATCAGCTCTTCAAGTCGTCATCTTCCTATTCTCTTCACTCTGTAGTCTTGGAAGAGCCTGATAAATCTCTTGTTCTTAGATGGCGAAAGGGAGACCCCTTGTTACCAAGAAAGGCTGCCGTGGTGGCACGTGTCAATGGCCACTCACACGTGCTGACAGTGGATTTAGCTACGAGTGAAGTTTATATACAAGAAACAAATCCTTTATCGGGTTTTCCCGCGATGACGATAGAAGATATGAATACAGCGACAATGGCGCCGCTATTAAGCGCTGATTTTAACCGTACGATCATCCAACGTGGAGTTGATCTTAAGGATCTGGCTTGCTTGCCTATTTCTTGTGGCTGGTATGGTAAAAATGAAGAGAACAGGAGATTAATTAAGGTACAGTGCTACTCCATGAAGGATACTGCAAACTTTTATATGAGACCAATTGAAGGGTTGACTGTGCTCGTTGACCTCGACACTAAAGAAGTAGTGGAGATATCAGATAAAGGCAGGAGCATACCCATACCAAAGGCAGCCAATACGGATTACCGTTACACCTCCGTTAATGTCAAGCAACGGATGAAACTGATCAATCCGATTTCCATAGAGCAACCAAAAGGACCGAGTTTCACGGTAGAAAATGACCACTTGGTTAAATGGGCAAACTGGGAATTTCATCTCAAACCCGACCCGAGAGCTGGGGTTATTATATCTGAAGCTAAGGTCCATGACCCGGATTCCGGAGAGATGAGAAATGTGATGTACAAAGGGTTTACTTCAGAGTTATTCGTGCCGTATATGGATCCTACTGATGGGTGGTATTTCAAGACTTATATGGATGCAGGTGAATACGGGTTTGGGTTACAAGCCATGCCGCTTGACCCACTTAATGATTGTCCCCGTAACGCTTATTACATGGATGGCGTGTTCAGCGCCGATGATGGAACACCATTTATCCGATCAAACATGGTATGTGTGTTTGAGAGTTATACGGGTGATATCGGGTGGCGGCACGCAGAGAGTCCGATTACTGGTTTTGACGTAAGACCATATAACACTATTGTCTAATTAGAAAAGCAAGCATTTTTTTTATTGAAATAAAAGTCGTAATTATAATGCTTTATTTTTTAATAATTGTCAAAAAGGCAAGTTTGGTGATGATGAGATGATAATTTTTTGTTTTGATTGATGCAGATTAAAGAAGTGAGGCCAAAAGTGACGCTTGTGGTGAGAATGGCTGCATCAGTGGCTAACTACGATTATATAGTGGATTGGGAGTTCCAAATGGATGGGCTAATCAGAATAAAGGTTAGTGTTGTTATAAGTGATGCCACTTTCAATTAATTATTACCATTTTTTTCCCTTTAATTACCTCAGGAGTGTTTGAATTAATTATTACTTTCTCTTCTCTTTGTTTCATGAAATATGTATTTTTAATACGGAAAATCTTAAAAAGTTAAATAAAGCCCAACTTGCTCATGCATAGCTTCTATTTTTTATTTATTATTATTTTTTTTAGCACGATAAACAAGCACAAGAGCAGAGAAAAATTAATTAGCTTTTGTTTCTGATGCATGAATATTGTAAAAGGCTATGTATTAAGACTAAATTTCTGTTTAAACTAATTTCTTAATGGTTGTTTTGTTTTTTTAATATTTTCCCGGTTCAAAGCACACTATTATCGATAGACTAAAAGAGGCATTGTTTTTCTTCTTTGCTTGAAAGGAATAGATTTTTATGTTCCTTAAAAATATCATAAATGAAATTTGGTATCAATCAACTTCAGCTTCCACATGCTAAGAGAAAAGATTTCCACTTCTTGTCACTATAAATTTGTATTTTTATACACAGAAAATAAACTCCTCAATTTTTCTACTGTCTCTATAGCGTAGCTAACAATGTGTCAACAAAAATGGTCACAGGTTGGACTTAGTGGAATTCTGATGGTGAAAGGCACCCCATACCAAAATATGAACCAAGTGTCTGCTCAAGAAAATCTGTACGGTACTCTTTTATCAGAAAACGTAATCGGAGTCATCCATGACCATTTCATTACATTTTATCTTGATATGGACATTGACGGCTCTGATAATTCCTTTGTAAATGTAAATATCCGAAAGAAACAAACCTCACCTGGACAATCCCCTAGAAGAAGCTACTTGACTGCTACAAGAAATGTTGCTAAGACTGAGAAAGATGCACGAATTCAACTCAAACTTTATGACCCGTCTGAGTTTCATGTGATCAACCCGAACAAAAAGACTCGGGTTGGAAACCCAGTTGGGTATAAAGTTGTTCCTGCTGCCACGGCTGCTAGCTTGCTTGACCATGATGATCCACCGCAGAAACGTGGAGCTTTTACCAATAATCAAATTTGGGTCACTCCATATAATCGGACCGAGCAATGGGCGGGTGGGTTATTTGTTTACCAAAGTCAAGGTGAAGATACTCTTGCAACTTGGTCAGACAGGTACGTATTTCTTTTTATGAAGATTCTTGATGGTATTTTTCAATTATTTTTATTTAATTTCATTTCTGTCATCTTCAAATAATTGATTTTTTTTATCTTTTTTTGAAGGGATCGTCCAATTGAAAACAAGGACATAGTTTTGTGGTACACATTAGGGTTCCACCACATACCATGTCAAGAGGATTTTCCAATAATGCCAACAGTATCAGCCAGTTTCGATTTGAAGCCAGTTAATTTCTTCGAGAGCAACCCTATTCTTCGTATTCCACCAAATCTGGAAAAAGATTTGCCTATTTGCAGACCTTCGGATTCTGTATGAAGAAAGATCTACAAACTACAACTGCATTTCTAGGTTTTGTTGTATAAAAGAACGGTTTGTTTGAATCAAACTTTTAAGTTTACCTAGCTAACTGAGCTTGCATGAATAAAAATATTTAGTGAAAAAGATACAGATAAATCATTTTAATAGATGCTGTATATTTTAGATAGATAGATTAAATGAAATTCACTACATCATCAGTACATCAGGAAATCTGGACGAGAACAAAAGAAGATTTGCAAGTCACTTTACTCGGTCTAATAAAGGCAAAGCCACAGAATCCGAATGCAATAACACAAACCATTCACAACAATATATCCTGCCCACAAAATAATTTTACATTTTACCTTCTACCACTTCAGAACTTGTCTACACTCACGCCATTTCTAAGCACCTCGTACGCCCCTCTTTTCCTGGTCTTCTTCATCCCAGCTGTGAAATGGAGCTTGGGTCCTTCAGAACTGATACAAGTCACTTTAACCCAAATCATCACCTTAGTCTTCATCCCTTCTATATCGACCAGTTTTCCTTTCTCCAAATACCCAGTTACTGTGGTGGAAAAACGCAAGACAGAAGAATCCTTGTAACCCACTTCACAAACTTCAGGAATAAAAACAGTAAGCTTTCCAGTCTCTTCATTAAACTCATAATTGGTAGCATCTCGAGGGAAGATTCCTATTGCCAAGTCATACTCCTTGAGCAATTCTGGCAATGGCTTTTGCATTTTTCCTGCACACCAATTGTTAGTTCAATTCTATGTAGTTCACTGGCTGGATAATTTTGGTTGGCAATTCAATACAACGATTTCTACCCAGTAATTTCATGACAATTCCCCAACCATATGTTATATCATGAAAATATTGGAGATGAAACGCTGAAGCAATTGATTTCAGGGACTAATAAGTTGATGTGTACTCCAAGAAAATTCAACAGCACTGACTCAACGACATCATCAAGCATTTCCCAGACTAAGGCTTGGAAGTGGCCACTGAATAACAAAGCCAGCCTTCTGTCTATCACATAGAATTCTTTCTAACAAGAATTATGCCAAACTAATAACTATTGACTTTGTATTTGCGACTACTCTACAGCTTCCATGTTGAGGTCGCTTACTTGCCAAAATAAGTAAAATGGAAAAGGAAACAAAGAGACATCATTAAATAGAATCATCATGCAATCTAATCTCCTGTGTAGTATATATGCCAGGTGAAGTTGAACTTATTTATAATGTACAAAACATTCGATATTTATTTACAAAAATAAAATTCCCAACACAAATTAGAAAGGTACAGCAAAATCATATGCTTCATAATGAGATAATCACAGAGACTGTTTGTACATGGAGGTAAACCAGAAGAATATAAGCATAAGACTTCAGAATTGTGTGCAGACACAAAATAAAAAGACAGACACACATGGAGTTTATACAGGAATACAACTCGATAGACTAAGTAGAAAAGCAATAATGTGGACGGAGAAAAAGAAAGAAGAAGAAGAAGAGAAAATCAAAACACCAACCTTTGAGCTTATTGACTATCCATTTGGCTCCTCCTTCAATACTGCTTCCTAGTGACTGATTAACAGAGTAAAGATGTCAGCACAAAAATGCATTAATAATTGAAACAACAACAGCATAGCATATGGGCTTTAGGGAACAAAACATAAAATGTAATAGTTTCATATGAATACACAGCTCATACATTTATACAACTAGATTACATCATCTTATCATGGTTGGGTTGCTTTCAACCATTTGCTTAAACCTGAAAAAAAAACCAATAACTGATGCAACTTTTCATGATAGCATTTTCAAAATTCAGTCAAATGCTTTCTAATAAATCATTTCAGCATTCTTCAAACTCTTGATCCTTAATTTGATCTGACGTCAAACATCAGAATCACAACTGTAGAAATTAAAAAGTAAAGTAATATTTAGGCAATGATCATGGTGTATATATTTTACTTGTCCCAGTGTTTTATTTTTGGAACTCTATATTACTCCATCAAAAATAGTCTCTTGTCAACCCTTTCTGTAAGTTAAAATTATGAAACAAGCTATATATCTGCTGTCCCCAGCAGCAACTCATTTCAGAACCATTTAGGTACTGCATGCCCAAGTACCGAATAACAGTTGCAAGTTTAACAAGCAAAAGTTATTCGTTCTTCTTTAAAATGTTTCCAAGTTTAACAAGCAAAAGATTTTGCATTAAAAAGTCATTCATTATTCTTTAAAATGTTTCCAAAAACCCTAATTGTATCCATTTCCTAAATCACTACCTAAGCCACAACAAATAGCCATAAATTAAAATATAATTATCACAATTATTAGAATGAACCCAATTTAAAAGCTTAGGCTTGAAGCTAGTATAAGAATAAATTCCTAATCTAATAATAACCATATATGGAAAAGGAGAAGGATGTTGAAAAGATCCAAGTTACTCATCAAATAAAAAGAAATTTTGAAGAAACAAATCAAATTGGAGATCCAAATCAAATAAAGAGAAATTTCAAAGAAACAAATCAAATTTGAGAACATACATTGATATCGTCACCGACGGAATCAATTTCCTTGTTGGCCTTCTGTCCCAACCAATAGGATCCAACCTTGTTCAGTATCTGATCCATGTTTATAACCGCAGTCGTTTAACTCAAATCGTGGAATGATCGAGACCTTTTCTGTCCTTGTCGAAGTAAGGAATTCTCGATCCCCTCTCTATCTAAGATTTGAGAGACAGAAAGAAGTAGGTGCTTGCTCTTTCCTTTCGCATGTACGCGGTTTTACTTTTGTATTTTGATTTTTTAGCCTTTACCTATCAGAAAGAAAAGTCTCCCGTCAACATCAATATTATTTGCCGGAAAAAAAATGTTTAGGAATCCGAAAAAATATACAGTAATTTGCTCAGTAAATCATATTCAAGTTTCAACCACCTAGCTCATGGAAATCAATCTGCAATGAGATAGTGGCAACAAAATTCTGCACAAAACAATTTAAGAAAATAGTAACTATAGGAATCAAACGCTCCTGCCTGCTATATTTAATGTTTGTAAAATAAAATAGTGACAATTTCAGGTGTTCTCGTTGAAAAAGAAACCGTATGTAAGTTGCTGTTAATATGAAAGCAAATAATCGATTTTTATCCCGGCGTCGTAACCGTCAATCGAGACGGAAATCGAACATTAAACTGAGGGGAACTCATCGGAGATAGAGGTCGGTCAGAGAAATTTCAGTTGCCAACGAATTCAAAAACATGCAAAACAGGTTGTACGCTAACCTTTTGCTTTATCGAAGCACAAGACCAAGTGGTTGTTCCGAAATCACCCCCAATCGAACAATTTGGGATTTAGGGTTTCGAAATCACCCTTAATCCCCAATTGGCTTCTGGCTTGCGGATTCTGAAATTGATTTGGGAAACTATTACAAAGATGATTCAGATGAAGACAGATGAAAGAAACCGGAAAGAAGAAAAGATAAAACAACGAAAACGAAACAGGTTGTATGTTAAAGCGAAAACAAGAAACGAAAACAGGGGATGGTTAAGAACTCACCCTCTACCTCCAATTTGTAAGGGATCGAAACGTTTCGCTCTGGGTTCAATTCGATCGACGGATTTGGCTTTGAAGCTTCGAGCGGTGTAGAGACAGAGAGAGAGATAGAAGGGCGTAGAGCGATGGAGGAAAACAGAAGCTTGGAGGGAGAAAGCGACTATTTAGTCCCTCAGTTTTCCCAAACTAACGAACTCACTCCTGAATTATGTAAATATAACTGTATAGTACTCACATTTTTAGTTCAAACTCCGTAACAGCTGTGGACAAACTTGAAAAATAATGAAGTTAAATTTTCGAAAATATCTTCCTTCGTCCCAAGATATTATTAGTAGAGTTAAAGTGCTTGTCAACAACTCGAGTTCCAGCTCAACGAGTATGTTTGTTAAGCTAAACGAACAGAGCTTATTAGAGCCTATATTTGAATTCATTAATAAACAAACACGAATATATCAAGTTAATGTTATCAACATAAAAATTTATATTTAAAATTAACTTCATATTTTTACTTTATTTGTGTTACAAGATCTATTTTTATTTTTATCAATCTAAACATAATTTAATTTTAGGCATGAGATGAATATATACTATTGTAGATAAATTAAAAAATATAATATAAAAGTAATATTTAAAAAAATTAAACACAAATTGTAAAATAAATAAAATTAATTATGTAAATAATTAATAGTTAATATAATTAAATAAATATATTTAGAAATTATGAAATTAAATATACAATGAACACCTAATTAACACGAGTGCACACATGACACCACGTTAGGGGGGGGAGGAGGAAAGAACCTAGTTTTGTGAAAAGAAGTAAGTTCTACCTAAAAATAAAAGTAATGGTATTATAAACCATATAAAATAGTAGCCACTACCAATGGATAGTTTTGAAATATAAAATTATAGATAATTAAAGGCATTATGGGAACAAAAAATATAATATAAGACACTTGAAATGGAACTTATGTGTGTATAGATGGTACAAATAAAAAAAGTTAAAAACTTCTACTGGTAGAGATTTGGATCAGACAGCCTTGGCTCTGGAATAGCAAGCAGATGATTTTTCAACTTCAAAACAATCCCAAACTTCTCAGAAAGATCAATTTTCTTTCCTTCTGCTAATTTCCAATCAAAAGAATGCAAGAAAGTAGCAAGTGAATACATAAACATCCTTTCAGCC
>CATIWJ010450588.1:0-57823 GCA_949640765.1 Croton laevigatus | reverse complement strand
GTATAATTATTTTATTTGAATGTGGTCAACTTTTTAATCTGTGGTTATTATTTAGATTATCTTTTTCTTATTATTATTATTATTATTATTAGTAATTTTTTTCAAAGAAAGGGACCCGATTGATTGCTAATTATAGTCCGCATTTTTTTTTTTTAAATCTCATAATTCTAAATTGACAGGAATATTTGTTAACCATCCAATTTATTCCTTTGTTTTTAAATCTACTTGTATAATAAGACAATTTTGATTTGGGTCATACTGACAAGGATAACAAACTTGACCCTAATTTTGCTTCTGCACCACTTCTTTCTTTTTTTTTTCTTCCAAGATTTTGCACCACTTCATGATATTGACGGTTTTATTTTTAATTAATACTTGCACTACTCAATACTAGAGGTGCTCTCTCGCACCCGAATATAGAGAGGGAGATTTAAACTCTGTCTGTTTAAATATGAGGATAAATTATTCACCAAGTCTACTTGACATCAACCATACACACACACACACACACACACACACATATATATATATATATATATATATATATATATATATATATAAGGGTGCGCAAAACCCAAACGATCCGAACAAACTGAACCGACGTGTTTGGTTCGATTTAATCGGGTTGATCGGTTCGGTTTAATGTTTTAAGAAAAATCAGAATTTGGTTTGGGTTAATTCGGGTTGAACAAAAAAAAGACAATTTTCTTTGTATTTTTGCTGACCGAACCGAACCGACGAGTTCGGTTTAATCGGATTGATCGGTTCGGATTTTAATATAAAAATTTTTCGGTTTTCGGGTTGATTAGGTTCGTTTCAGGTTGAACCTAACCCGACCGATGCACAGTATTATATATAAGATTATTATGTTTTGTTTTCGAATAAAAAATTACTAATTTTGGTTCCTAAAAAACAGTTTTTTATTTACTTAGTTCGATTCTTAGTTTCAATTCGGATTACTAGACATATGAACATAATACTGTTGGATTATTCTTTACATTTATTGACCAATATCACAAAGGCATTAGCAATCATCAATTTTTCTACATACAACGTGTGAAAGATTAGGTAGCAATGGATGGTAGCCTTAACATGAAAATGATGCATGAAAGAGACCCAAAGAAAATATATATAGAGAGAGAGAGCTTTACCTATAGCATTTTTGTGATGTAGAGAAAGGTTTGCGGAGCAAAGAAAACTTGACCCTATTGCTAGCTAGCTACTGCCTTTTTTTTTTTCTCTACGTAATTATTATTATTTTGTTTTTACTTGTTAATGGTCAAATGGAATCTTTATTTAATTTAGCTTTTTAGATAACATTTTGAAATTAATTGAAGAATGGATCTACATCAACAAAATCAACTTCTTAAACACAATTCCATATATCAATCAAGCATCTCAAACTAAAACATGAAAATCAAACATGCTAATTATGAGATGCTACTCATAATATACTATAGCACCCAGCAACAAAATCCAGGAGATTTTGATTTTGCACGCACCCTCAATCATAATATCATAATATCGTGATTTTAAGTCTCTAGACTATCAAATTTTTACACGCGAACATCCTTCGTGTAACACTCATTAACCCGACCTATTTCTAACCAAGTTAAGTGTGTCATAATTATATGCTACATGATATATAGAACATACAATACAGTTGATTACATAAATTATAATACTGAATATAAACTTTTTCTGCTTTTGTTCTGTTGCTTTTCAGTCCTTTGACTTCTCTTCTTCAGTATATATCATTCTAAGTACTTATAGTGGATTTGCCATTACTTGATTGTTCTTGTTCTCTTTGAGGCTTTTCATAAACTTACAAGTTTAGCAAACACTAAACTAGCTAAGCTATTAGCTCAGTAGGTACTTTACTCTTATTAAAATAATTCCGCATATCATTATTTCACATGACATATATGATAACAATAAGCAACAAAACATCACAGCAGCACAGTTCACATATTCACAGCACATATATTTAAATATAATTAAATAAGGATAAAGTATCAAACCTGATATAAATGACATGTTTTGCTTCGTGTTCACCTTATGTGCTTTCTCGTCTAGCTTATCCTTCATTGATATCTAATTCAACCAAATACTGATTAATTTTTAAATTTATTTATTACTTGGTTTCTTCCAATTTATTTATTTCTCTCTTTCCTATCTATCCTTCTATTATTTATTACCCCTTTCCTTAATAATCTTTATTTCTTAGTTAGCCTTATTTGCTTTTCAATAATTTTTAATAGCATTATTTTGAATCTTTCCTCTATAGTTTGTCTACTATTGATATTTAATTTAGTTATCAATACTATTTTCAAATTATTTCATGGCTCTTTCTCGACTCTTTTCATTTAATGGCCTATTACAGTTTATATCTTTTATAATCATTAACATGCTACATGTGTTTAGTTAGTACTTTAATATTTTATTTATATATTAGAATATCAATCACTATTTCTTGGTTTACTTAATATATAATCTCTCATATTTATATATACTATTTTAAATTATTCTTTAGTACTTCTTAAATCTAAAACAAATTCTAAGTATTTTTTTTTCATTTTAGATCATAATTAACTCATTTAAATAGCCTTTTAATTAAATTGATATCCAAAATAACTATATTCTCAAATAGATCTAAATTATATTTTATTTTTAATCTAAAGGGTAAAATTGCAAATAATAAATAAGTTCAAGAGCTTATCTGTATATTTGAAAAACCTTCTTTTGACATGGAGGGGACTTTTGAGCACTAAATTGTAATTTCAAATATTGAGGAGCCAGAAGCGCTTTCTTTCTCAAAACACGAAGCTCCAGCGCATTTTGCTTAAATGACATGTCATTTGAAGCTCAGCTAAACGACATGCCACCAAAGACCAAACGGCACACTCCTTGATTAAGCCAAACAGCATGTCGTTTGGCTCACTTTTTTCGTCCGTTCCTCTATAGAACGGGTCATTTTACCTGTGGATAATTCAAAATGCACCCAATGATTCTAACGAATATAATTCAAGTTTCGTACACTGTTCTTCATCTCTTAAAGTTACCGATCGGTTTATGATGATATTCTAGCATATTAGTCACTGGAAATAAAGACATTTCATTTAGAAGTTCGGGTTGACCCTATGGTGTTTTCTCTTGGCCCGAACGGATATACCATCTTTGGCCACCATTTCTCTTATTTCTGGTCTTTAACCAACTCAAGATAAAAAATTATTTATTGGTGTAAATGCGTGGCAGTGACACAATCTGAAAGTGGCGATGGTTGGTTAAGTTTTGTCACGGGTTACTCTCTCTAGTTTTATCTTTTTGATTTATTTTTATCAAACTCTAGATTTGAATTTTGTTTTACTGCCTTCTCTGCCTTTTTTTTCTTTTCCTTCTTTGTTTTTTGTCTTCTGTCCCTCTTCTTCCGCTTTGATCTCTTCTAATTATTTATACTTTAAATAAGTTGGTTACTTGCTTACTTGTTTAAGTTCAAAGTTCAATTTATCTTTCACAGATCAAATTCCATCTGCCCCTTTTTCTTTTTCTTTATATTATTATTATTATTATTATTATTTCCTTCTGTATCTTTCTTCATTATTATTATTATTATTTAAATCAAAATATCTTATTCACAATTACACCTTAGTCTTTCAAATTAATATTATTTCTAAGTTTCACCCTTCTTTTGTGTTTAAATTTAATTTTACTTGCCTTTAATTTCAATTGGTATTTAAGCGTTAATTTATGATCATACTTTTTCATCCTTAATTAGAGAAATAATAATCATCTTATATTTTAATAATTTACCAAATTTTATCTTATTATTGAATTTCCGACAAATCTTTGATTAAAATTTTAACATCATATTTTTCTCAATAATTATCTCTTTTATTGCTTACTTTTATTATCATTAATAAAATACTCGTTTTTAAATTTTATATTCCTTATCTGAATTTATCGTAAACCTTTTTTACCCTTATATTTATTTTAAATGTACTAACTTTCTACTTAAGTAACTTGTTGATATTTAAATATTTCAATCATATATTTAATTGTTCTAGTACATTTTCTATCTTATTTTTGATAGATAATTATTCATTTATAATTTAATCTTTATATATTTATCGAATAATATTTTCTTCTTGTTAGAATTAATTAGACAATTATTAACTTGTAGTGCCTATATGACATTTATGATTTGTTTACAACACTCTATTTCTTAATTACTTAACCATTTATTTCTTATATACTTTTTTTTTTTGATAAAAATATTGATTGAACATATTTACTCATACTTAAATTCTCTGCTTAGCTTGTACTAATTTATTTATGTACTGTTTACAATGTACTTACAATCCATTTACTTCCTATTTTTTCCTTTACAATCTATTTATAATATGTCCTATTTCTTAATTTTAAATATCCATTTCTTATAATTTTCATTTCTTGATAAGTTATTTAAAATGTTATCTTTTCTTGTACTTTACTTCCTTGCATCTTACGCTTCTACTTAAGTTTTGTTAAACAAATACCAACTTACTTCTTTTCTGTATATACTTCATTTATAGTTGCATTCTTTTTCTTTTCCTTTTAAAATATGTTTACTTTTTATTTATAATATATTTACCATTTTTATAATTTTTCTACTTCTTATTTACAATATGTTTATCATGTTTATGATTTGTTTACTTTTCTTTTATAATGCATTTGCTTCCTTAAATTTTCTGTTACTAACCTTTTATATCTTTACATACTTAAGTTACTTTATATTTTTGACTTCACAAATTTCAAGATGTGACAATGATGAATTAAAAATGCAAACATTATTAATAAAAATGACGATTTTTTCGCTTCGCAAAAAGGGTTTAAAATATAAAAACCCTAATTGATGAAAAGAGTCTATCTTCTCTCTCAAATTCTTCCTTACCACTCCAATTCTTCCTTGCCTCTTTCGTTTGCTAAAGACCCATGAAGGATACTGATTATGGCAGATCCAAGAGAAAGAATGAGAAAAGTTGTGATTTTATGTAAATGTATGAATAAGACGGTGATACTGATATCAAAATCTCCAAATAATCCTGATAGATTATTTCATAAATGCCCAAAGATTGAGGGAAAGTACTGTGACTTCTTTGCTTGGCATGATTAAGTGAAACACCAGAAGAATTGAATTGTTCTACCTCCCAACCATATTGGTGTAAACAATGAAAAGCCTAAGAAAGTTGACGAATCATTCTGGGTTATGAAAGACTTGAGCTTTTTGAAGAGGATTATTGAGAAGGAGGTGGTGATAATTACAAATAATTTGGAAGCCATTAATGAAGAAAATGGAAATGGAAGAAATCTTGAAAAGATGAAGCTTATGGTTAAAAAAGAAATTGAGGAGAAGCTTAGTACCAATAAAGGTCTATAGCTTCTGGGAATGGGAATCGGGATAGGCATTGGCTTGCTTTTTTTTTTTTCGTAAGTTTAAATATATATGCTTAAAGGGTTGTTAAGTTGTTAGGAAAAGTCTTAGTTGAGTGGTTTCCTATTGCTGTGTTGTTCTTGGTACCAGTTTGTAAGGAAATATGGCTAATGTAATGCTGCTTTTGAATGAATGAAAAAACATTAGCTTGTTCAAATTGTGTGTATTTTTGTTATTGCCCTATATATATATAACATGTACTTATTATAATAAAATTGAAAAAGAGGCCAATAACAATTATAATATAACAACACTTGCCAATATAAAAACACAATGTGATTTCAACCTACTAATTCCCATTCAATAATAATGCCAAATGTTATAGGCAAAAAAATTTCCAAATGTTTAAGGCATAAAAACTTGGAAAATAGTAATAAGCATTATGCACAAACTAGCCTAATTGTTTCAGGCATAACAATCCAACATATACAATACAAAACCAATCAACCCTACAATACTAGTTTCATTAGTTCATATTTCTAGACACATGGTGGTCTAATTCTTTAAAGTGGTCTTCTTTCTCTTCCTTGGGCATGTTGTCTCTTCTGTAGCAGTTTAGTAACTATCATTGCTCTTTTTTCCTTCCATTTCAAACCAACTCTTCTAATACCAAGTGAAGCTTCAAAATCTGAAGGTTGGAACATGCGAGCAATAATATTAAAAACAAACATCTAGCTCAAACTACAATTGTGAATATATTAAAATGGTACAAGCCTACTTATAGTGTGGTGAACAAATAAAGCATGATTTCGAGTACTTGCTACTTGTGGAACATGGTCTGGTTGTATAACACCCTTAAACCCGACTAGTTTCTAAACGAGCTAAAGTGTGCTACCACTAACATTAGATGGTATACAGAACATAGTTTACAGTGGTTACAATAAGATTTACGTTAATTACAATGTGAAATATAAAATTTCTTTTTCTTAATCTGCTGGTCTTCTGCTTCCTGGCTTGTTCCCGCAGTATATGCCGTTCTACTTATGTTGCTGAGCTTGACTCTACTTTGATTATTCTGGGTTCTTTACGCCTTTCCAATACCTACAAGTTTAGCACACACTAAACTTGCTAAGCATTTTGCTTAGTGGGCACTTTACTTTCACTCAGTTCAATTTAACATATTAATTATTTACAGATAGCACGTTTATCAAACAATAGCGCAGCATTGCAAACAAAACATCACATGTTCATATCATTGCATACATACATATAAATACAATAAATAAAAGCAAAGTATCGAATCTGACTTAACGTCGCTCTACTTGTCGGCTGTATTCCGTGTCCTCTATCCGTTCGCATCTTTCCCGCAAATCTAACTTAGCAAATACCATTGAAATTCTACTTAGTCTTTCATTCACTACGATGCTTTATTATGTGTTAATTATATATTCAAAATATTTTTAATTTATATTTTAACCTTTTTCTTGACGTGTATGTGATACGTGTTTACGTCCGTCCAATAAATACTTATAATTCTTTCTTTTGCTTTTACTTAGTTTTTTTGCGTTATCGGATAATTTTCCACATATTTTCGTTCTTATAAATTGACTAGATGAATAGTAATTTTTTGATTTTACGACTATAAGTACTTTTCGTAAAAATATGTATAATCTATTTCCTATAGTCTATCCGACATCTTAAAGTTGTAAACATAACATTTTTTTCTAAGCCTACGAGACCCAAACAGAATGTTACGACTCATAAATAGTTTTACAAAATTTACTTATACTTAGCCATTTTATGCTCTTGATTTGACAGAAATTTTGCCAGAACTCCATTACACATACAATAGCCCATGAAGAGTAACAGCGACTATTAGGGGCAGTTCCTGCGACTATTCAATGGAATCCTGCATAAAAATTTCCAAATACTTCGGCAATCTGTCCTTATACCCTCACTCCTCATATAAACAAAAAATAAACACTTCTATAAACAATACACAACCCAATCGCAACTATTCATTAATTTTCCTTTTGTCGACTATTTTATTTCCATTTGCGCAGATTCCGTAAATTTATTATAATTTCATATATACAACTCCAATTAAGTTAATTCTTAATTCTTTTTAAACTAGACATGTAAAGTTATCGTCCATATTAATTTCAGACTTAATTAAGCTACGTATAATTTTTGACGTTACTTTAATTTCGACTTTTTTTTTGCTTGACAGATTCTTCTTGCGCACAGCCTACTAACTTAGTCATATCTTTTTCGTTTAAGGTCCAAATGGCTTGGTTCTTGATTCCTTAGCTAGCTAACATATTTAGGTACAACATTATCTTTTACCACACTATCAATTATGTCAATAACATATTCAAATTGTAAGCTAAAGTCGCAGGTTTGGTTCTGTCCTGGTTCTGAGTTTCAGTCTGCACGTTCCTTACTATTTTAGTCATATCTTCTTCATTATTAGTCCAACTAAGTTGCTTCTAATCTCTAAAGTTTCTTAACAAACAGGGAAACATCTTTTCTTTTTACCTCTACCTCAAATTATGTTATTAACTTAGTCAAATTACCAGCCTCGGCCCTGAGGGTGTGCAACCAGCTCTACTACACAGGGCCCCCAGAATTGGAGGGCCCTAAAATTAAAAAAAAACAAAGTTTTGCTGTGGATCTGTGGTGGTCGGAGCCGAAGGAGTCAGCGGTAGATGAAAGAAATAAATTTGAAGGAAGAAGAAATAAAGAAGCGAAGGAAGAAGAAAGACATAAGTTGAATTTGAAACGGTGCGTTTAAGTTACGTTTCATTAACATTTTTTTTTAGTTTTTAAAAAATAAACTAAAACCTTTCTTTTCTTTTCTTTCTTCATCTCCTTCTATCGTTCAAACACTATTATCTCTTCTCCCTTCTGTTCTTCCTCTGATTTGATTACGTGAGTCACTGCCGGGAGATGGATTTGATAAAGCTGTAATTATATTTCTATTAAAAATTTTATCTTTTTTTTATTGTTCTTTCTTTTATTTTTCATTTGTTGATTTTCTTTTTCTGGGTTTGATTTTGATTAACTAGGATGATGAGTGATTACAAGGTGGAGACGATTAATGATGGCATGCAGGAGTTCTATGTTGAATTCAATGGACCAAGAGACATTATGATCTTCAATACCCATATTTTCTTTTGCTATTTTATATGATCTATTGATTGTTTTTGTGCTTAATTGAAGTTAAATTGATTATCTTTTTGTGGGTAATTTTTGTTTTATGTTTTGATTATTGTGTTGACCTTGTTCATATACTTTGAGCTGTAGATTTGTTTTGGCAATTGTGAGAAGTGAATACTTATTATCTCTATTGTGATATATTTCTTGCTGGTTCTCCAATCGTCTTTGATTAATGATGAATGTCCAAACTTGTGTAGTTTTTGTTTCCTCTTTTTCTAACTTATAAGTTACTGTAAGTTGTGGCTTTGTTCACTACTATTCCTCAATGGGGATAAAGATTTTGGTGAATTGCTTCTTGGGAGTTCTGAAAATAAGTTAATTTTTTTTTGTTTTCATTGAAACATAACAGGTATTTATCAGGGAGGAGTGTGGAGGATAAGAGTAGAATTGCCCGATGCTTATCCTTATAAATCTCTATCTATTGGGTTTGTCAATAAGATCTACCATCCAAATGTTGATGAAATGTGAGTTATTGCAAGTTGAAATTTGAAAATTTTATAGGATATTTGCATTGTTGAAATGTTAAATATGTTTTCATGTGATGATTATGCCAGACAACTTTTTAATAGAAGAAGAATTTGTTATTTTCGAGTTTCAAGTCAGGTTCAGTTTGTTTAGATGTTATCAATCAAACATGGAGCCCTATTTACGGTAAACCTCTTAATTATCATTTCTTTTCATTTAGTTTCTATGCTACTTAGGAAGCTTTGAATTTGTATGTTTTATCTATATATTCTTTTGTTTCTATTGCTATTATTTGAAGTTGATTTTTTCCTTTCCCTTGCAATCATTTCCAGATCTAGTAAATGTGTTTGAACTATTTCTTCCTCAGCTTGTTTTGTATCCCAATCCCTCTGATCCATTGAATGGAAAAGCTGCTGCTCTAATACTTCCATTCTTGTCTGCATTTTGTTTAGTCTCCTGATTCTGTTCATTCCTTAACTATGTTTGAAATGAATGAACATTGAAGTTCATCAATCTAAGAGTGTGGAATTGAAATTATGTTCTGTTAATACTTATTTAATATGAATTAACCTGATCACTTATTTAATTTACCATTTTTGTCCCATTTGATCATAATGAATTGCATCATATGTGTTTCCAATGTTAGACTTTAGAATAGTAATCATGCTCATTCAAAATCAACTAATCAAGTACTTAAAACATTTGGGAAATCAAACCTGTACCTCGTCGTCGTCCTCCCTTCACAGACATTCAAGGGGGCCTTTTAAAAGGATATGGATGTTTAACTGTGATTTCATAGTTAAAAATTGCATTGATTTTAGGAGCCCCAAATTATGTTGCTGCACAAGGCCCCTAAAATCTTAAGGCTGAGGCTGCAAATTACTAGTGAAAGTTCATCTTCAATTCTGGACATGCATAGGGCACACCCTTCAGTTATCTAGGTATAACTTCTTACATACTAACTTTCTTTCAAAACTGGTTTACAGGCATAAACTAGACAAATAAATCTACAATTTTCATGTTTTTCACTTTTTCAAATTCAGTCCTTATCATGGTCAAATAATTGGTTGAATTTCGGTCTGCCTTGCTGCCTAGTCTGTTCACATCAGCCTACACATCGGCCACTATTTCGGCCATAACTTTTGCAACACAAGTCCAAATAGTTGGTTCTGGCCTCTATAGTTAGCTAAGACATATATCTACAACTTTCTCTTCTACCACATCTCCTAATTTTGTCACTAACCTACCGGGAATTCTATTTGCATATGGCCTTTGAAATCTGCCAGAATTACAAATTCAGCTCCTCTTCATGATATTCATCAACATACATTAATTAGTTCATCATTTTATCTTAATAAATTGATCATCCCTTTATAAAACCCTAGAAAATTCAGAATTTATTTTCTATTTTATCTCATAAATTAATAATAAATTGAAGTAATTAGAAGTAAGGATGTGTTATTTACCTTGAGAATTTGCTTTCCTCTAAGTGGTTTAACTTAGAACGCACAAAATTCCATGGACTCCCTTTGGTTGGGTGGTTCGGCCACCATGAGAGGAAGAAGAGAGGAGAGGAGTTTTTGTTCTTCTAATTTCAATTTTATGTGCATAATTTAGTATATTTTTTTCTTTTATTTTTGATTTAATTTATTCTTAATCCAATGGCTATGCATTAGACAAATTAATATGTTTTAATGGTCTTGATCTTACCAAGTGTCATCACCTTAAACTTTTACTTGGTGAGCAAGTTGACTCTTTTATTTTTATCCTTTACCAATAACTCCCTCTTCGGATAAGTTGTTTGCAATTAGGTCCTTCCGTCAAATTCCGTTACAACTTTTTATTCGTGCATTTCCAGGAAAAACCGTGATACACGGTTACGATCCGATAAATCTTGTGAATTCTCTCGTAAGGTTAGATATAGGTAGGGGTGTTCATCATAAACCGAGAACCGAAAAACCGACCGCAACCGACCGAAACCGAACCGAATGGTTTGATTCGGCTTTCGGTGCGTAATTTAGATAAACTGAAAATTTCGGTTTGGCGTGCGGTTTGACTCATTTTAGAACCGAACCGCACCGAACTGACCAATATTAAATGTTGGCGTTTTATACTTAAAGATACCTAAGGTTATAATCTAAACTTCCTCTTCATTTTCATTATTTCCTTTATTTTCGTTGTTTCCCTTATTCCTTCGAAAAGCAGCAGCTGCCCCTCCTCTCCTCACTCGCACTCGCACTCGCCAGCCACCCACCACCGTTGTGCTCCGCCGCTCTCTCATTCGTCGACCGGCCGATCTCCTCTACCATTCTCTCATCTTCATATCCTCTCTGCCGACAACTGAATATCAGTTATCTCTCACCTTTATCTTCTCTCGTTGTCGTTCACAACAGCACCTCCGGCCGCGCCTTCCACCACCTCCAGCCGCGCCTGCCACCACCCCTCTCTCTCTCCCCTCTGACGTCGATGGAGAGCTTCATCTTCGTCGGTATGTAAAGCTTCACAGATCTGGAGATCTCCGAAGCTTCACTACGAATGAGATCACCAAAGCCTGAAATAGATCTTGGCTGGAGGTTCACGACGAAGGTGAGTGTGTTCTGGGACGAGAAACGAAAAAAGATTGAGGAACAGAGAGAGTTTAATTACATATTTTGGTGGTTCACGACGGAAATAGAGGTGCCATTGTTTTTTTTTTTTTTCATTTTCAAGGATAAGTTCTTGATTTAAATTTCAAGTTTTGGTTTGCTTTCTTGTGTTTTCGAAGAGATTCTGTTTATCAATTTTGTAATTGTGTTTTAAGATAGTGCGATTGTATTTGAGTTTTTTAATTGTTGTTGTGTTCTGATTAATCTGATTCTGTTGTTTATTAAACTTGTTTGGTTAGTAGGAAAACTATTGTTTGGTTAGTGAGAAAACAATTGTTTGGTGTTATATATTTCGGTTTTTGGCCTCACCGAACCGCACCGCACCGATAAAATCGGTTCGGTTTCTTATCGGTTTTATGCAGCTTCGGTTCGGCGTTCGGTCTCCTTTTATCGGTTCGGTTTTATAGTCGGTTTGAGCTTATCGATTCGGTTCGGTGAACCGAACCGCACATGAACACCCTTACTAGACAATACTCCTGACACGAAAAGTCCAAAAAAAATCTAATTTTTCATTTTAAACATTCTGAAAGGTGTAAAAAAATCTCTAATTTTCCTTTTTCTACTTTCTTAGAAGGCTTTAATCTGAGGTGAAAAATTAAGACGAAAATTTAGAACAATTTTTTTTCTTGTATTAAGATGAATCTTAAGAAGTCAAAAACAAACTAGGGGTCATTAATATATAATTAGTAATTCTAAATCTTTAATCTCAACTCTCTTATTGAGGAAGTGAAGGAGATTGCGTGTAGTCTCCTCATCATACAAAAAGCTGAGAGTTAAACATAAACGTATCGTATCAAGGTAGTTATACATAAAATGTGTCCTACAGTAAAAACTTCATATCTCCTCTCACAGTACGACGATATAGCATAGCAAGGCCCTTTAACAACTAATTTAAAACATTAACACCAAAATAATATCAATTTTAAAGTCCCTTCAGAATGAATGAGTCCCACAAAAAATTTGTGGTTTTCATTTGCAAGATCAGCAAATGCACTACAAAAATTTTGCGGGAATTTATCTATTCAAAGGAATCCTCATGAAATTAGAATCTTGAAGACAATACTTGGATAAGTAGTGCGAAACAAATAAAGGTATCATAGAACCACCTTTTGACTTCATGAAACATGACATATATAGGAAAAGACATAAATTCTCAAAAGGTGAGGTAAGATTGGATGATAGTATAGCAATGCCTATGTTAGGGATGAATTATAAAAAAGATATATAAATTCTCAAAAGGAGAGGTGAGATTAATGCCTATGTTAGGGATATGATAGGCCCAAGAAGTTGGATAGATGCCCAAGCAAGAAGAGGCAGTAGATATATAAAAAGATAGCATAGAATAGTGGGGGTTTTATCATTAGAGAATTAGAGAGATCTACACAGGCATTTGCCTGTGAGCTTTCATTCAATCATTTATCCTTTCCTTGTCCATCTCTTTTCATCTGTCTAATCTTCCTTGTAATTGTAGTTCTGAAATTAGTATAATCACTTTCAAACAAATCCTATAAGCATTTTTACTTAATCTACTTTCTCTTATTTAATCGTTCCTAACTCTATTATTCCGGATTTGTGACAAGCCTAAGAATGGAGATAAAGACAGAAGTTTAAAGTTTAAAAGGAGTGACATGTTTGGAACAACAGGTTCTGAATATTAATCTTTAGATCTTAGATCTGGCTTCCAATTTGGTAACTACGTATTCCAAAATGGCAGGTGGGCTTTCCAAAATGATTCGAAAAATAGCTCAGCCAATTCTTAACTGCGTTAAACCTCTTGAAGTTTCATATTCTACTATTTCTCCATGTTGTCTCTCTTCTAATATCATTAAACTACCTACAACATCACTAACACCTCAACCATCACTACCTCCACTTTCGTCAACCTGCTTAAACCCTAATCCATCACTGCCTCCACTCCTAGCTACCAGCCCAAACCCATGCTCAAATCCTATCTTAGGCGCTGCTGCCAAAAGCCCATAATCGCTTTCCCATAAAACACAAGACTCATATTTTGCAATATTAATCGCTCACAATTCAGCACAAGATCCATATTTTGCAATATGAATCGCTCATGATTCAGCAGTAGAGTTGTCACCACAGCCATTACCAAAGACTACACTCTTGTTTGACGGATAGGACACAACTCTAAAAAAGTAAAGCAAATCCAATTATGCCCAACTAGGAATATATTTATGTTTTATTTGGCCTAATTCCATTCTACAACATTAGCCCTCAAAGAAACCATTCAAAACCAACACCTAAACCAGGCCCAACCACCTTATATTGTTCACCATCAATGACCATCTCCTACACCTCCAGACCAAACATAACTGGTTGTTTCCTTTAAACCACCTCCACATCAACTACTTATCCCTTTAACTCGACAAGTAATATCCAACAATTATTCTCCTTCGGAGAACCAAGAATTGACATCTAACAACTATATGAAATACTATAATTTGTGTTTTTATGTTACTACCAATGTATGCCAGAAATGGGAACTTTACAGGGAAGTAAGTCAATGCGTGATGCCTTTGTTTATTGGTGAGAATAGAAGTTTTGCTAAATTGAAGTGGTTGTTTGGTCCTAGAATTAATTCCTTTGCGTCTCTCTATATTTAGAACCATGTAAAGCAGCTAGAGTTTATAAAGTAGTCTATTTCAAAACCTATTACGGAGTTTTAAACGAATAAGGGTGATGAGGATTCTTTTTCTATTTCTACATACTGCCTTTATTGTAGTTTGTGAAGATAAAACTTACCAATAAGATACAGTACAACACAAAGATGTCTAATATAGGCTCATGATTCTGCTTTTCACTTGGAGAGGCTTGAGGTTCTTGTTGTCTTTTCTTCATATAAGTGTGCAATCTAATTCAGATAATTCAAATACCTTGTGACTCAAGGTTAAAGCTTTATTGAAAAGTGCATTTATTGTTAAGTGGATTGATGAATATAAGGTGTTCTATTAGAGAAATTGGACTAATCATAGTGGTGGTGATAGGTGGGCTCCTAAGACTAGGATGAGGTTGGTTAATTATTTTAAGATGGCATCTTTTTCAATACTACATGAGTTGTTATTTCTGGCTCTCTTTCATAGTCCATGGCTTAAGGATATACTCGAGAATATGTCGCAGGATGCGTTTCTTAATATCAAGTTGGCTTCAATGTGGGAGTTTGGTTCACTTAGGCATTAATTACAAAATGCAGCCAAAAGGAATTTCAAGAGAGTTCTTTGGGCTAGAAAGATCGGATAATACGCTCTTCTCACTTGTACTTTGCTCTACCATTCATGGCAATGTAACTTTGTTGCTCCAAGCTATTGCGGAGACAATTTTAATTGCAGCTATTGAATCTACAGGATAATTTGCAACAACCAGCCTTAAGGACAATTCTGTTCTCCCAGTGGGTCGTAATTGTTAAGGATATGATAGGCCTAACTAGCAAATATTTAGGTCCAAGAAGCTGGATTAATTCCCAAGCAAGAAGGGGCGGCAAATATGTAAAAAGAGCAACATAGAATAGTGGGGTTTTTATCATTAGAGAATTTTGTTGTTATTGAATTCAGGCAGAGAGATCTACACGAGCATTTGCCTGGGGACTGAATTCGTTTAGTTATTATCCTTTCCTTTCGCTTGTCCATCTCCTTCCATTTGTCTAATCTTCCTTGTAATCACAATTCTAAAATTAATATAATCATTTCTATACAAATCCTGTAAGTTCTTTACTTAATTTACTTTCTCTTATCTAATTGTTCCTAACTCTCAGCCTAGTACAATAAATTTAGATATATGAACTCTATATTTTAGAAGGGTGATACAATAAATAAAGCTGCATTGATGGTATAGGTTGATATAGGAAGAAGTATACTTATGACTGCATACAAGTGTGTGCATACAAGGAAGTTGTCACAAAAGATTAACTTTAGACTTAATCAACTGGAAGCAAGTTGTCACAAAAGATTAACTTCTTAATAACATCACGAGTTACTTCTTAACATCAAGCTAAGATTAACCTCATACAGGTTGTCACATGTAAGTACAACTTAATAGATCATAATTAGTATTTCCCTCAAAACAATATTTTCTCTAGGTATTCCACATGTAAGAATTTCCCTTTCCTTGATTTTACTACGAATTAATTTATCTGAAATTGCTATAGTTATTAGGTGGGTGGAGACTTGCAACTTGTTTCCTTCTTATTCTCCTTGTTCTCTTTCATTAAAATATAGCATAAAGATAAAATTTCCCCTAAAATAGTCAAACTAAAGGATTGATTGTAATAAACACTATAATATAAGATCTTATAGATAGTAGTCAAAACTTTAATGTTGCATGGTCCAAAGGATGAACTGATGATGGATCAAATAACAACTATTTCATGAATCATTTTTAAGCCTTTAATGTCTTAACTAATTTCAACCAAACACAATGGCATCACACCAAAATTAAGGGTAAATTTGTTTGAATTTTTCTCATATAACATAATAAGTCTTAAGGCTAGCTTAATTAGAAGCACAAGCAAACCATATTGCCTATGAAAGTTTCTCTCAAGGAAGGAATATATGTTAAAAAAGGGAGAAATAAATAGAATGAATCTCAAGGATTTCACTCTTCATATATGAATTAAAGATGTTAAGAACAGAATGAAAAGAGATAATAAATTCCCATGTTTCTTGTCAACTGAACTTGCATATATTCTGGGCATAACCAATGAGGAGCTCAGGCTAAGTTTCTATAAATTTTTCAACAGGGAGGCATAATTAGAAATGGAACTAGAAAAGTCATGAGAAAATTCGAGCGCCAAAAATATGGCAGAACTTATGTTACAATTTGACAGATATGCATCTATAAGAGAACAAGACAGATGATTTAAATGAAAATTTCAAATTAAGGCGGAAAGGAAATATGAAACTGGAAAAAAATCATGATCAAATTCAACCACCAGAAACCTGGCAGATATATATGATTTAAATTCAGCATTGCTTACTCAGAATTGAAGAGTTGTAACCTGGTCCCATTTCTTGTTCTGATGTGACCTTTGCATTGTAAGTCTTCAAACCAATTCTTTCTTTGATTAGGACTCCAATCCACCTAGGTTGGGGAGCTAGAATTGAAATTCAGTACTTATTATTAGCCTTTACCTGCTTGAACTAGTTTTTCATTTACATACTTCAAGAATGCCATCAGAGTTTATAATAATGCAACATGCCATGTAAATGTATACTCATAGTCATAAACATGATCATCTAACTAGATGAGATCCCGTTGGAGAATCCTGAGCATACATGACATGATGGGTGCTTATGCCCCATCTGCAACAAATTTATGACCAGTCAGATCATAAACCATCAGTTCAGTTTCCTAACAAATTTGACAAAACCAATAGGCTTAAATTTTGCATGCATTTCCATCGAGGGTAATTTATCAATACAATAAAAGATATTCATATACTCCCAACATTATTTGCCATTAGCATATTGTTACCAGCCTAGATTCTACTTTTCCACAAAAGAGAATATGAAACCCTCCCTCCCTCCCCATGTTACCAGCCTAGATTTTGCTTTTCCACAAAAGAAAATACGAAACCCCTCCTCCCTCCCCATGTTGCAGGAAACCAAAACAGAGACATGGTGAGACGAGAAAACGGAAATGGGGAAACAATCATCTTCCAAGTTTCCTTGTATTTACAAGTTTTGGAGAGGGAAATTTCTGTTTTTGAAAAAGTTTCCGTGCATAGAATAAAACGAACCCGTAATGATATTTAAAAAAATAAAAAGAGCAGCAAAGGAATCACAAGTCCTAGAATACAAAGTAAACCATCATTTGTCCCTTGCTGCCTCATCTATTGTTCTACATATTGTATCAGAACTTTGCACACACTGCACTTGACAAAACGTAGTATTCAGAAATAAACCTCTTATTGTGATTTTGTGAACTTTGGTAAAACCTTTAAGAAGAAGAATGCTAGGATTATTCAAATACTGTTGTTTGCTGCAAAAGGAACAGCCCATGCATCTGAGTAAAACTGTCCAATATTAAGTTATTGAAAAGTTGTGTTGTTCCAGCAAATATTGTGCCAGATCATTTTTAATTTGTCATTTTGGAGATTACCTTGCTACTCTTCTGTGTTATTATATACACCCCCCCAAAATGCGTATCATTTACTCCAAGATTTCTATGACAACTATCTACATGCCGGGAAGTATTGACACCCATAAACATTCACTGCAAATGATTCTATGTTTGTTTTGCAATACCACCTTCATGCATGATGGATGGAAACTCTGTTAGGGAAGGCACATAAACTACATAGCATTTGATTAAAGTTGCATAAAGAAAGATAATTCATTTTGGAAAAAAGCATACTTATGACTATAAGATCCACAACATGCTCGATTGCAAATAGTGTACAGTAACTTTCTGTCCTGAAGAAAATGATGAAAACAAAAACTGTAATAATGAAAAAAAAAAAACAATTGGTTAGGCTGTCATGCTAAATTCCTACAACAGCTAAGTGATAGTCCTATCATTAGCATAAAACAGAGGGCATGCATGCATAATTAACTTTTTATATACCTGAATCAAAATCACAATCACAAGATTAAATATAGACAACTTGTCTTTGACCTATGCTACAGATATGTCAACATAAAAAATACATTTTCTTCATGTGCAAATTAAGCATGCAGTGATTGATGACATTTTTTTTCACTGATGATGTTAACCGCATGGCACAGCATTTCTGATAAACTTGAATCTGTTCTTACAGCATGAAGTCGGTAATTGAAAGATACAACAAAACAAAAGAAGAGAATCATCAAATGGGAAATCCAATCTCTGAAGTGAAGGTATTTAATCAAAGTCCTCTGTCTACTATATTAAATTTATAGAATCATATATGATCAGGCATCATTCTACCATTATGCATCCATGAGTTATAGGTTTATGTCCTTTTCAATTAGATTTCATGCACATAGCTATAATAATACTGAGAACTGTCATTTTCTACTAGTAGTTACCTATAGAAGAAACATAAATAAGAAACATCTTTCAATTTGAGCTCTAAAAGCTATTTCAAAAGCTAACTAAGCCACTCAAAAAATAGCTTTCATAGTTTTTACCAGTAAAAGAGCTACTTAAAAAGCTATTTCTAAGCACAACCCTTGTCATAACAACATTGAACATGAAAATTCGGCTTCAAAAACATTGAGCACGCAGTGTATACCTTGGCTGTTTTATCGTTGTCATCACAGAAAAGATCACCATGTTATCTTATAAAACTATCTCAATATATAAGATCTTCAAAAACATAAAACACTACAAAATAACTCAGGAAGAGAACAGAAACTGAGCTGAAAAAAAGTTTATGATGTTCAGCTGTGGTAATTGCAGAAATAAAGTGATTCTTGATTTAATATAGCAAAAAAAAATTTGAAATAGCTGATATGTTGATGAATTGTGCATTTCTTTTACTAGTTCTGGCAAAGGGAGGCAGCAATGTTGAGGCAACAACTGCAACATTTACAAGAAAGTCATCGGTATGATTACTCTCCCAGTAACATTAATTTTTCAGAGGCATGGAAAAAATAGAGCAAAAGCAAGTATTTGAAAACTTTAATTGGTGAGATATTATTTTAAAGTCAAAAAAACCACAAATATCACTCGTCTCTAACTGCCCCCATATCATGTGAGGCATACCAAGCATGTCTGTCATGTGAAATGATACCAGGCATGAATCAGCCATCTCCCCATTTCCATCTCCTCAATCCCCCACCACTCGCAAGAAAGAAGACAAAAATTGTTCATTCTCTCATACAGCACTTTATCTGGATTATGATATTTTTCTTAGAGAACTATATCATGTACTTCTTGTTTGAGCAAGTCATATAATGTACAAGCAATGTTCTAAACTGGCATGGAAAATCATGGGAGAAATGCAGGTAAAATTATAGAAAGCATGTTCCTAAAATGGAATTTGAAAGTGTTAATAAAATATTTATGCATTTAGTGTCTGCACATACCTCAATGTAACTTTATAACAAAATGTTTTGATATATACAAATAAACACAAACATAGATATTTAATTTTTTGAAAATGCTATGCTATAAAAGAAATGTAAAACCGACACAAACTACTAGATGGCAACAAATATTGCATTTGGTTGAATAAGGAAAGGTACTATAATAAGTATAAAAGAAATCACTCACAGATCACCTGATTCAATTGCAATATCATAACACAAAAGAGAGGAAAAATATAAAATGGAAACTATTTTATATGTTATTTTCGTGAGAAATAGTTTCCCAATCTTCTTTTAGCTTGGAACTCATGATAAAATGACTCTTCCTAAAATTTGAATACCAAAATAAAAAGGCAGATGTGAAAAAGAACAAAAAAAAGAAGGATTGCAACACGTTGCAAATTTTAATGTTACACTGGCAAATTGTAAAATGATAATAATTCCTACATAGCAAGTTTAAAAGGCTCAGCTTGTATGTTTACATAGCTCCACGTGTATTTAGATATAGAAGTTGATTTTTACATATGCATAGACAAAAATGATTAATCAGAACAAGAGAAGAAGCATTCAGCACATCATAATTTGGTCCACTACATTTCATTAACATAGAAAATTTTCCAAGCACAGTTCATATTACTTTTGTGAAAAACAATGACAGGCAAATGATGGGTGAAGAGCTATCTGGACTGAGCTTAAAGGAGTTACAAAATTTGGAGAGTCGACTGGAGATGAGTATTAGAGGTGTTCGAATGAAAAAGGTATGGAGATCATATCCTTATTTTCAAACATGCACAAATTGAGCACAAAAATTATTGTACATGCAACTGATATGAATTTTTGGCATTTTTAGGACAAGATTCTAATGGATGAAATAGAAGACCTAAACAGAAAGGTGAACCTCAAAGCCAAAACCATGTGCAATTGTTTTACCTAACTAGTTTCCAAATCAAGTAGCTAAACCTTCAATGTTTTTGCTGCAGGGAAACCTCATTCACCAAGAAAATGTGGAACTCTATAAGAAGGTAAACCTAATTAGTCAAGAAAACAAGGAATTGCGTAAGAAGGTAGAGATTCAGATAAGTAATGCTATTTTTAGTTAAGCCGGGGGAAATTGAAGCAAAACATCAATTCTATGTTTATCTGAATCAAGAAAATTTATGTTCTTTTCTTAAAATTGGCATATCTCAGGTTTATGGAACAGGGAATTGCAATGGAGTAAACAAAGACTACCTTAGCTCCAATGACTCGGCCATTAATGAGGAATCCCATGTACCTGTCCATCTTCAACTAAGCCAGCCACAGCAGCAGAACTATGATACACCAGCAAGAGCTACAAAATTGGGGTATAACTTCATAGACCAGCTACTTTCATAGACAAGTTGCTAGTCCATGATCTTAATGTCAAATCCATTTTTCCTTTGATTGCTGCAGCAGATTACAATTGCATTAGCAACAGGATGCTTGAGTTAAAAAAAAAAGCAAGCAACAGGATGCATCTTACTGGGAATGGATGTTAATGACATCATGGCTTATAAATTCTATAATTATGCTTCTATTGGCACTAAGTGGTATGTAAGCCACTGACCGCAGAAAACAGCGTAGAGTTTGACATGATCAATGAAAAAAGGGAAAAAAAAAAACTTGTGTGGGGCAATCTAGCAAACCAGCAACTTATGTAAAGATTATTTAAGTGTAATAAGAAAATTACATTACTGTGGATATGCTATGCTGCAAATTTTATAAGTGATATGGCGCTTAAGTTAAAAAGTCTGCTGTAATAATTCAGATGCTTTAGGAAGATAGCACTATACTAAAAGTATAATTAATGAAATGCTACTTAGAAAACTCCAGGGCATTTAATAAAAATACTCAAAAGGCTTTTAGCTTTTCATTATTTTAAGAGGGAGGTGTCGACAAATTTACCTTGCTGATGTATCATAGTTCTGTAGCTGTGATAATGGTATATTTCAGCCCTGCAGAGATTAATACATTCAAATAAAACACCATTTTTTGCTTTAATGGAGAAAAATAAAAGACATATTGACCAAGACAATGTATTGAAATCAAAGAACCCAGGTAAAAAAGAGCATCTAGAGCTTCAGAGATCAATGACAGAATTCAAAGCACCATTGTCAAGTTTAACATTATTAAGGAAATACACAATATGGAGATTCCTTCATAAACAATTTAAGAATCTCTAAAATTGAGAAGGTTGCAATCCCAGAATTATTTGCCAGTTAGTGCTTCAGCAAAGGATAGAAATAAACAAAGTACTAAGGCTACTCAAAGCATGGCTAGAAATAAGAAGAAGCGAATTCCATTTTAGGATACATGCACTAAGAAAAAAAAAAGATGTACAATGTTTTCAATCTTTTCTTTCCTAAACAGTTGCATCAAAGCCACATGCAATTACATTCCATATTCAAACACGAACAGAAACTATAATTGAAACATTCGCACACACAACAAATAAAGTAATTCTACCAGAGTTGGGAAATAGTGATATAGCACAGTTCTGAGAATGCAAAAGTACATTACAAATGAAATAGTAGGACATGATAATAAGTTTTAGAAGCATAAAATAACACATGATAATTACAAATGAAATAATGCAAAATTAAAAATTTTTTATACCATCATTGCCCAAGCTGCAAGTTCTTTTTCTTTTTTTTTTTTAATTTTTACCATCACTACACTTTATTGCAACTCTTTCAAGCATCAGAAGAACACCTTTCTTTAGAGTTCCATTATCCTTGTAGCAGTTGCAAACAACCACCCTTTTTTGTCATCCCTATATCCCACCAATCGCATTTGCTAAGCTTGGATTGTGCAATCTTTCATTTCCTGCATCAGACTATTCTACTGCCAAACAACCTCACTAATAATGCCTTAGCTTATCTAGTTAAAACGCTTTACTATACCTCAAGACAAATGTGCTAATCCCTAAACTAATCTTTTTATTTACACAAATAAATCATTATTTGCACTGGAAGATGTGGATTCTACAATATTTGTAAATACAATGTTACAGTGGCGGTTGCTGCCAAACGCTATGGCATCTGCATTAATTTATCATTATGGCACGCTGGATTTAATTATTATATTAGCTGAAATAAAACTTTACTAAGTAGGTTTTAGTTAGCTTAAATAAAAATTTCCCAATTAGAATACCAATCTTGATGTTTTACCTCTCCAAAGATTATCCTCCTCTATAGATAGGATTCTGAATTTATTCTTATTCTGTAATTTCTATAACCGCTATTCAAACATAGGTAATATCTATTAAAAAAATACGAAGAATGATTAAGTCTACATAGCATCTACCAAAGAAAACATTCCTCAAATGTTAAAAGATTAATGCTCATCACCATAATTTCTAGGAGTAAAATCCTTTTCTCACTTTTATGTTTGAATTCTAAACCCTTCAAAAGCAGCACTCTAAGTCACCTGATATTAAATGAGATTTGAGAGCATTAGGATGTTGACTAAATTATTGAAACCTTTGACTAAATAACCAAATTATATACTTGAATTTCAATGGGAAGAACTTCTTTTGATAAGAAGACATTGTGTTACAATGTGTATTTGAACTTCCTTCAATATAAATAATATTAAATGTTAATGGCATACGTATTAAGCAATTTTTAATCCTCTCTTCATAAATTTTGAGATATGCATGTGACTATTACTCTAGACTGCAAAATTAGCATAGGAATTTCTTTTTCATCATTTAAGTCAATCCAAAACTCCAACAAAGAATGTGACACTTAAAAAAAGTACAAAATATTTACTAAAGAACATTTATGCCTCAACCCATCAATTCATATTATGATCCTTGTAAATATTGATTCATAAGCAAATAGAACTATAGACTACCAATGTATTAAGGAACTATTAATATGAACCATGCTTAAAATCTTTAAAGTATATCACAATGCTACATTCCACCTTGAAAAGCTATTGATGCCAAGAGGATTGAGGTAATGTAGGTATTTGCATGCATTAAATCATTACTAGTTGATCATTGGTTACAAAGTTAAGGTGATAGTGCATAATGAATTCATGTACAAATAATGTTAACATTTAATTTTTATAAGTAATTTAAAGTAAAGGTGACAGCGAATTGAATACAACACAAATAATGTTGTAATTAATTGAACAAAACGACAACAACCTAATTTCACCATCTACCTTCCTAGATCATGCTATGAACCCATAATGTGTTCAAGCATATAAGGCTCGAGGGAATATGGAATGAGCTTAAGGCCTCCCCTAATTATTAAAGTCAATTCTTGGTCAAAATTTATGAATAACATATAATTGATTGGGTTCCTTATGGAGGCAATCCCCACCATTTCTAGAAATTGGGTGTATAGGGATGGACCTAGGTGACTAATACCTTCCAAACCTAACCAACTCTAAAGCTCACATCCATTTTGTTGCTTTCTTAAGTTCATATATGGAATTAGTTTTAAGGCCTATTACCTAAACAATCGAAGTCACCTCCTAGTTAAGATTTAGGAAAAACATATAAACGATTGGATTCTGTGTGAATGCAACCCCATACCCCACCATCCTTTCCAAAATCAAGTAATAATGTTAGGCATAGGAGAAGCCTGGGTGACTAATACCTTTCAAGCATGCCCGACTTTAAAGCTCACGCCACTTTCTTACTTTTCCTTAAGTTCAAAGAAAGTTTAACTGTAGAATTATCCTACTAAAAAATTCTTTTGGTTAAACTATTCTATATTTTGATTTTGTAAAACAAAACATTTGTCATGCAATCCTTATAATAGTATAGCCATCACCAATATAATATTCGCATCCATAAAATGAGTGTTGGGACAATAAGCTATAACCTCTGAACATATACATAAAAATATGACAAATAGATTCAAATAAAAACTTACAAAACAAAGGGTTACGATATGCAAACAAATAGCTTTTAGAATTCTTACTTAACAAGCAAACAAAATAGCTCAAAACTTAAACCCATTCCTGATCTTTCTAGGTGCCATGGACCAGAAAAAAATACATGAAAATTAGTTATGCAAAATTAATTACAAAACAAAAAGTATTTTTCTACATAAGTTCATTTCATTTCATTAAAAGAATCTCTAATAAAATAAGCATAATAAATTAAAACATCAAATATGGTTTTACCAATCAAAGAGTGGCATGTAGCATTAAGATTGGCTAACATATGGCCACACACCACCGATTATTTTTCGTATGTCTCCATTCTCATCACCCACTATCTTTGGGTTTTTCCCTAGATTCAAACAACATTCTACATCTATAATAGGCATAGGAATTTTAAGAAGCATAGCATTAATGTGAACAGGCATTCTTTCTTTGCCTTGTCTTCCCCAAAGAATCCTCTCTCTCTCTCTCTCTCTCTCTTTTCAAGTTCAACCCATTCAAAACACCTTGATTCTCTCTAATGAGATTCCCATTTCATTTGTTTGTATCAAAATGAATTAATCAATGAGGAATGCACCAACACACTATAATGGAAGATCCACTTTACAAAATTTATTCAGTAAAAGAATAACATCCTAACAAAGTATAGAAGCAAATGAAATCCAATTTAAACAATCAAGTTGCACCCCGACTACTTTTGACTTTATACTTCTATTTAACAAAAAACACATAGAAATAGATCGTTACAGATCAAAAAGAACAATAAATTAGAGCGAATCTCCTTTGTTAACTCAAATGATCTATTAGCAAATACAACCACCAAGTTCCAAAACTAGTTAGTCTTAGCTATATAAATCTGTTATTTCAAATATTCACTCTAATAAAGTTAAAATATACAACTTACAAGCAGAAGTGTTTATATACAATAATTAGTGACATTAATGTGTGATTTCGCAACTTTGGTATTTTGTAGGCTATAATTTGCATTTATAAACTCAACAAGCTTGAAGGAATAATCAAGCCATTTAAAGCTCTAGATGATATGTTCTCTATTTTCTCATCTTCCATAGTTTCCCTCTTTCTTGTCTCCCTTTTGATTATAGGCCATTCATTACCTCGTATCATGCCTTCTTTTCTCTTTCTAAAAAATTCCTTCTAATATTAAATTCTCATTTAGCAAACGGAGAAAATCATACTAAAGGATTGAGGTTTCTAACCAAGGCTCATCAAGGCAAATGCCACTATCTATGGAGCATAACTGATGCAGGAGAAGGGTGTAGGGCAAGAATATCTCAACAAATAAGGGCCATAATAGAAAGATTGAGAGGAACAGTTAGGGTTATAACATAATAACCTCTGAAATTCAGAAAAATCTGAAAGTCTATAAAATTAACGATAAAAAAACTTATTACAATAGCTTAAAGCTGCCCTATTTATAATGACCAAAATCCTATACTAAATAAGAATCCTAATTAAAGAAGGAAACTGGTAAACATTCCTAAATAAATATAGAAAATAGAAAATAATAAAGAAAAGGCTTCCTAAACAATAGAACTTCCTAAACAATGGAATTCCTAAAAAGATCAGTTCATGCTCCTACATCATTCCCTCCGGTTGAAAAATACTCGCCTCCTGACGAGTAGAATTTACATATTTCAGCCATGAGAATAGGATCAATTTGTGTGAACTTCTCTTTAGAATACCACATTCTTAGAGCTTTCTCTCTAGTGAGAGACATTATAAGCCATTCAAATAATCCATCTTCTTTGTAGGAATCAAAGTTGTTGAATTGATCCACAAAATTTCTATAACCATTCATGTTAAACTGCTTTTGGGTTGTCAAATTCAGCTCTTTTATCTCTTCTAGTCTCACTATATTCCCCAACCTACTATCCACAATAACATCACTATTAATTTGGTTTGATTCTTCTTTTTCTGACTTTGTAAAACTAAGAAGCTGCTTATCTAAAAGCTTTTCTCCATGGACATAAAACATATCAATCCTTTCTTCTTCTTCATCAAAATAATCATCATAAATCGGATCTTTGAAGTCAATTTCTTTAACTTCTTCCTCATTCTCACCAGAATCATGGAACAATTCTTCCACTCCACCTCGTGCCGCTTGGATTGCGGTGCCAGCTTTGTGAAAAAGGTTAACGTTGTCGTGTAACAACCATTCCAATCCACCTCGTGCCGTTTCCTTCACAGTTCTAGTTTCATGGAAAAGGCTTATATCCATGACTTCTTCTTCAACCTCAAGATCTTCACAAATCTTAGGTTGTTTGTGATCACCTTCCGGAATCTCCATTCGGGCTTCCACGAGTTCCTGACACTGCAAGGCTTGTACAGCCCGTGCCAAATCTTCAATCATTCTCCACATCTCAGCAATCTCAATTTTTTAGGGTTGATTACCTCTACCTTCAGTTCCACTTCTGCCAAACATGGTTTAGAACATTCTAAACATGGCTCTGGTACCAATTGACACAGGGAAGGGTGTAGGGCAAGAATATCTCAACAAATAAGGGCCAGAATAGAAAGATTGAGAGGAACGGTTAGGGTTATAACATAATAACCTCTGAAATTCAGAAAAATCTGAAAGTCTTTATAAATTTAAGGATAAAAAAACTGATCACAATAGCTTAAAGCTGCCCTATTTATGATGACCAAAATCCTATACTAAATAGGAATCCTAATTAAAGAAGGAAAAAACATTCCTAAATAAATATAGAAAACAGAAAATAATAAAGAAAAGACTTCCTCAACAATAGAATCCCTAAAAAGATCAGTTCATGCTCTTGCATCAATAACTAAATATAATAAAGGCAACATATCCATTTATGCACATGCAAAAATGGAGAAAATCATACTAAATCTTATTTAGGGAACCTGAAGGTCCAACAGCTAAGAAACTACTCCAACTCCACCAATCTTGTGGACTTTCAATCCTATATATGTTGGTGATCTTCAGACGGCATTTATCATGGTGCAAAACTAAGAAACGACAATGGGGGAAAGCAAAAGTAAGAAAATGTTTTTTCCTCTCTTGCTTGGAAGAAAGGGTAAACCAATAAGAGAACGTTCCAATGAAATTATGAGATTAATGGCCAAACCAAAAAAGAGAGGTTTTTGTGTAATTATCGAAGTGGCTCACTTTAATCTCATCAATTCAAAGACAAATGAGTATTATCTAATATGATGCTAATAAAATAATTGCTTTCGACTTCAGCTCTCCACCATGAAAGAAGAGAGCAAAGTTATTGAATTTCTATCCCCTTAACATATCTATGTAAGTTTCTACTTTAAGCAATCTCCACCAAATAAGAGACATGAGCAACGCGATACTTCTTGCAGCAATCAAAGAGTGGTCGGATTAAGGGATTTCGTTGCAAGAAAAATCAAAACATTCGAGCATTTAACTTGATTTCTTCATTCATCAAATGCAAAAGATAAAATGCATAGATTTTATAATTCCCTCTTTTCCAAAAATCTTATCAAATTAATACCTTTATTTTAATGAAATAAAATATTACTATAGAAGTTTTCCGTTTATAATTTCTAAAGTGCTTTCAAAATTTATGAATTTAATCCCCAACTAAAATGAAACATGATTTTACAATGATACAAAAATAAAGAAATATATAGATGCTTTTATAATTGATATTTCATATGAATATATTAGTAAGAGAACCTTTTTCATCTTTATCAACACAAATCATCTTTCCATACAACTGATGTTATTTTAGTGTATTTTAAAGACACACAATCCAATGATGCAATCCCTTTTGGTAGCTAGAGTTTGAACATCATGTACCACAAATCACGAAGCGCTACTAATCAATTAGAAGTGGAACAACATGCTTAAAAAGCAAGCAAACATATCAAGAAAATTACAAAATGATGTTTTTCTTCATTACATCCCATTGAAGTTAAAATAAAAAATTTTAAAAAAAATTGCAATGAAATCACAATAACTTAAACCTCAATTTCACCAGCCAAAATGCATCAACAACAATAGCAACAATAATAGTAATATAGAAAGACATAAAAAGAGGCAGCAAAGTACAATCATATGTAAAAATAAAACACAAGAGGGCCATAAAAATAACATATATATTTAATACACTTGTAAATAATAGAATACACACTGTACATAAGACCTGAGAGTATCAACTCTTTATCATTAAATAACACGGTTCCTGAAATCAATTAAATGCCTATATGATCATGAACTTTTTTTGTTCAAGATTTAGAGAAACTGAGGTTTAAGCAATATTTTATGTACTAAAACCAAAATATTACCCACTGAATCTAACAACTCTACAACAATTCAACTGAACAAAACAATATAATTGTAAGATGATTCTCTCTATGAAGCATTCAATGATGGAGAACAAAGGTTGAACTCACATTAAAATTAAAATAATAACATAATGTAAAGGTGAAATGCACAGAACACTGTACAGTACAAAAATGGAAAATAAATAATCGAAAAGTACCTACAAAAGCTTCTGACCTCAACGCCAAACGAAATCAGCTGACTCCGTTGTTCCTCCTTATATCATCTGCAGATAATTAAGACTGTAAAAACTAAAAAGAAAAGGAAATTCAGAAGAAATGAAAATAAAAAACACAACAAAAAAATTAAAATATTTGAAAATGAGTTTTGCAGAAATAGAAAAAATGAAAAGGGGAAATCGTCCGACTCCGACGCAAGGTAGTCACAATGCATGTACAGCTGTTAAAGTTTCTCGCGAACCAAACGGATCTCGGGAAAAGGAAATCAAAAAAGGACATGAGCAAGGGCAAAATCAACGATTCCAAATTGATTCAGAGCATAACTTACAGAAAACAAACCAGCATTAAAGCGTTAATCATTTTCAAAAAAGCAGCGAGTCATCGAAGAAAAAAGAAGAAATTTGCATCAAAAGACTGGGGGAAAAGGATTTAACATTCCAGAGAAGAAAAATGGAAATCGGAAGAAAAAAAATGTAGATCTATCTATTTGAGTGACATGAAATTTGCAACAGGAATAAAGAAGAGATGGTACTGCGAGCTTTTTCACCTTCTAGCTGCTTCTAGTGAGAGAAAGAAGAGAGAGTGGAAATATCTGATGAATTTGGGAGACAGGCTTTTATAGTGTTATAATGTGGGGGAAGCTAAACTGGAGCTGCCCCCACTTGATCTATACACGTAATCAATCAATCCCAATTTGTGCTTTTTATTCAGATATTTTTGGGTTTTTTCAATTTTTTAATAATTGCAATTGCAAAACCTAGATTCGGATTCTCTATTTACGGGACTGCTGCTGTCACGCCGTAGAGTGCAGGTAGCTTTTTAATGGAGCCGCTGCTTCTCTTCTTGGCTCCTCACGTTGAACCGTATATTTCTTTTTTTACCAAAAAGTAACTGCACTAATTCAACTGTTTTTATTTTAAAAATAATACTAACAATTTTTTATTTTTTTTATAGCAACTTCAAAAAACGCAGCCACCTCTGTTTTTTTTCTTTTTTTAGCCACAGGCTATTTTTTTTTTCTGCTGAGATTTCTATTTTGTCTTTTCTTCTACTTTTTTATTATTTTTAGTAAGTTTCAATTCAACTTTTTGGTTGAAATATATATATTTATACGTATTTTTCATCCTTTTTATGGATGGTTTTTTTTTTTTTTCAATTTATGGAGTTTTTCAATTTATTTATACTATTTTATATAATTTTAATTATTTAGAATACAAAAGAATTTGATAATCTATTTTATTTGAAAATCTCAAAATTTCAAGTGTAAATATTAATATTTTATTGATGAAGTATGATAGTGTGGTCTACTATAAATATACTTTTTCCTTATTTTATCATTCAATGTGTAAAAAGACAAGCTTTTCACTTTGAAAATTAATTTATTTTTTTTTAACATAGATATAATTTACGCACCCATATATGAAGAGATGGATTCGAACTTTATTACGAGAGCAGGTTATTTACCAACTCTACTAGACCTCGACCACAAAAATTAATCTCTTCTGCTAAAATATAAATATAATATTCAAATAAAAGGTTTCAAACTTTTTATTATATTTCTTATTTCTCATATCAGAAAATGGTTATATATTCAAATAATTTTATTAGTTAATAAATTTACATTTTATTTAAAAAAAAAAAAATACTAACATTTTGAAATTTCAATTTTCTCATAATATTTTTAATTTCATTATGTCCAAAAATAATAAAAATAATTTCAAAATTCCCTCAGCATACAATTTAAAAGCATATTCATATTTTAAAACAATATATTTCTTTGTTTGCCGTCCTTTTTTTAAATTCATTAACTTTTTACATTTTATAAAATATTACTAAAGTTAAGCACTATTATGACATTAATGTTGGCATTCTTAATAATTTTTATGGAAAAGGTAATATTTCACAATAATAATAATAATAAACTAAAATTAATATATACATGCACTATGTCTAATTTTTATATCTAATTTTTAGGTTAGCATATGAGTTTTATCAATATTACTATTTAGTTATTTGATTTTAACTATTTAGATATTTTTTCTAATTTTTTTATTAATATTAATCAAATCTTAAAGACAAATTTTAAAAAATAGCTAAATTTTAAAGATGAACTAATTATTAGGAAAAATTTAGAAACTAAGGACTTATTTAGTTTAACAGTTTATACGAGCAAATAGCTGATAGCAGATAGCTAATAGTTGATTCGAGCTAATATTTGGTAAAAATTTAGTAGATTACAATATAAAATTACCAATAAGTGTATAATTCTAATTATATATTAAATATTGATTTGAATTTAATATTATTTTAATAAGATTAATATAATCATAATATAAATCGTCTATCAACTTAAATGAAAAAATTTTGAACAAAAGTTTATTAAAACATTAGTTGTTTGAAGTTTCCAACCAATATTAGCTAATTATTTTAGAATTTAACAAATATCTAAATACTAACATGATTTTAGAATTTAACAAATGTTTAAATGTTAGTAGTACATGAAACAGTTAAAACATATCATCTTCAAGTATATTCAAAATATATTTTAAAATTGGCTATAATGACTAAATCATCCAATAAAACCAAAATGCGCCAAGATGAGAGGGTGATTTTGTCAAAATTCATTAACTAAATCTTAATATTTCAAGCCCTCGAAGATTAAATAGTAATTTTTCCAAAAAAAAAATTGATGGAGTGAGCTGATTTGCATTTGCTTGAAGCTCGACTTCTCTTGCTCACCAAAGCCGCGGCCAATTATGGGTCAAGGAAAACCAAAGGCTGACCGGGTTAGGTTAGGCAAACCATCTGGGTTGGAGTTGGAGGACAACTATAATTGGGCAACCAGATAAGGACAGGTTTCAGCCCTTTGGTTAACCACGTATTATTACCTGTAGGTACAGTACTTAACATTATTAATAAAATCATGAAACGTTTCGTTTTGTGTGTATTCAAATTGAACACGTAGCCAATCCAATCTTCGCATTTTAAACTTCCCACAAATTATAGGCTTGATTATAATATTTCTACCATAACATATCACATAAAAAATTCGCTAGAAAAAGAAATTAAAAGAAAATAAAAAGCAGAGCGTAGTTCATAAAATATAAAAAAAAAATAAGAACAAGAGAAAATGCTCAAAAAGAAAGGTCCAAACGACAAGGCTTTTGCCACTTGACAGTTGACACTGACACGTGTCTATTCTGTGTTTCGTGCTATTGTACCATTATAATTCCCGACTTAAATTATTGGCAAAAAGGCTAGATATTTCGGAAAGCCTTGCTGCTTTCAGCGACTTGTACTCAGATATTTTGAAAGTAAGCAGTGGAAGGTGGTACCTTTGTCCTTGAGTTTTTTTTTTTTTTAAATAGTGTGTCTATGCTTTTCTCTTGCTTTACAACAAAAAAATTGCTTAATTTGTCAAAGTGTAATAAATTTGTTTTGTCTTTTCTTTTTAAGTGGGAAAAATGGGAAATGATCCCCAATTTATGCATGAATTATATATGCATTTGCTATATTTTATTGTGGGAATTTCATAATTTATTATGATTGCATCATATAATTAAAATTAAAAAATATAATAAAAATTTTCACCAAATTAAAAATAATTTATTCTAAAAAAAAATTAAAAAGAATTATTATTAACAATTTCTATTTTTAATTTTTTCTTGAAAGTACATCAATAAAATTATTGAAACAATACCATTAATCTAAAAATAATTTTAAAACATGAACTCTTTTGGGCACTATCAAAATCTCTTTGTTATTTTTGTTTAGTTTTATGCTTTGTTTGAAAGGTGGAAAATAAGATTGGGCATAAAATAAAATAAATGATGAAAATGTTTTGGCATATTCAAAATAGATTATTTTAGCAAGATTGAAAATATGACAGTTGATAAAATAATTTATTTATACTATAACTCCCTTTTCTTTTCCTCTTCAAAATAGAGTGAAAATAAGCAAAGTGAGAACTAAAGTTATTTAATCCTACCAAAGGGTTCAGTCCAGTGGTAAGAATGTTGGCTCTTTACCTGGGAGACCAGAGTTCGAGTGGTACTTCCTCCATCCTTTAGAATAGGTATATCTTTGTAATTCAGTCAAAAAAAAAAAAAGTTATTTAATCCTATAAAATAATTATTATTTTCATACTCTTAGCTTCTAACCTAAATAAAGAGAGCAATATATTCTTTAAAAAAAAAAAAACTAGAGAGAGAAAACATAAACGGAGCCATGAGAGCAATATATTCTCAAAGAAAAAAGAAAGAAAAAACATAAACGGAGCCATATGAAGCAAAATAATATAGTGTTTCTTCCTTTCAATTTATATAGAGGTAAATTTATTTTTTAACAAATATTAAGAAATTAGTTTAATAAATATATTCTATTCAATTTATAATTATAAATGTACTAATATTCAAGTCTTGCAATTTTTTTTATTTTGGAGATATATTTAAAATAAATTTAAAAAATATTAATTAAACTAAATTCTCAATAATTTTTTTTTGTCCAAAAAAAATTCTCAATATTTTTGTAAAAAAAATATATTTATATATAAAATGAATAGAGATGCCATACTACGTCAATTATGTTACTATATGTCTTCCCATTTTTTAATTTTTGAGAAAAAACATATATAAATAAACGTGAGATAACTCCATATTCTAACCCTCAAAATCTATAGAATAGCATCATATGTTTACCCAAAAAAAAAAAGGAATAGCATCATAAAGCCAGTACCCGGTAAGCGTGATATAATAGTCAGATAACGATGTCAAATAGTTGCAAAAGCAAAAAGGCCTGAGTAACATTTGTCACGTGAAGAAGTTTGCGGGTAAAACAAGTCTAAAAATTCGGTTAGGTCACTGTCAATAATCTATTCCATAACATGGAAGCATATTGATTGGTAAATTGAAATCCACCAATAATACTCTAACTATTTCATGAAAAAGATTGCTAGGAGAATATCAAATATTCACCTCCTTTTCAAATAACGTTAAAAGGACCCTTCTTAACCAATTGGTAAAAAAAGGACTCTATGCATAGATGGGGTGGTAAAAGTGTTTCCAATTTAATTAACTGTCTCAAGTTTGAGCTATGAAAATGCTAACTCTTTTTTAATTCAAAAAATGCTAACTCTTTTTTATATGAAGAGGTATATTGTTTTCATGAGTCCTTTCAACCTCGAATATGCCAAAAAAAAAAAATGTCTCTTAACCTAACTCACAGTCTAAACTGAATAATTAATTATAGTTTCTAAAATAATCTTAATTTAATTTATTTATTATGTTATAATTTTTAATTAGGTGGATTTAAGGGGCTTCTTTTAACATTCTGGTGCAATTGAATAAATTAAGGATTTGTTGGTGAAATATGTCAGGTTCGCAAAATTTTATGGGTTGTTCTATTCTTTTTTTTTTCTTCTCATTATTAATGTAATTTTTAAAACCTTTTTATTTTTTCATAGAAATCAACAATTCATCTGAGAAGTAATAATCAATAATAAATTTATCAATTAAAAGTCATTATTTTTTACTAATAATTATTAACAGATTATTTGTAGTTGCACCCCTCTAATAGACCTAAACCATATTAGTATAGAATAACTCGTTAGAATATGCCCAAAATGTAACAAGGATAAATACATGAGCTTGACCTTACACATTGTGTATAAATAATTGGCATAGTCCCTCACTAATGACATTCAATTTCACATTTATTGCTTATTTATTACTCGAAAGTATGGATTTCGATTAGTCATTGCTTATGCCAGACGAAAGTTTTATATATGGAGTCCAAGATTATGAAAGATCGAAACCCCTCCCCTCCCCAACCCGGTCCAAGGGGAACCAGATTCGAAGGTGTTTACAAATGTCCCCCCTTCAGCCCAAATCATTTCATGTATTGGTCCGGATGACCAAAGGTTGCCACCAACAGTCCAAGTCACGATCTCACTCTTCTACATGGTTAAAGCATTGTGGTGGGAACAATGTTTGCCCTAGTTTCAGAACTTTCTGATGATGAGACACTTCGGTACCCTGGCCAATTACCCCGTTGCCTTTCTTCTGTTAGGCAGATCGCCAAGGACACGCTTGTAATTAGAGTCTTAATTGTGCTTGGATTCTCATGCTTTTCCTTTACTTATAAAAAAGGGAAAGTTCATTTTCACTTTTTACACATTTACTCTTACTATTTAAGCTTTTCTTTCTCAGCATGCTTTATTGATGTCTCGCTTTCTCTAGCCAGGTACCTTTCTTTTTCTTTAACTTTTTTACCGTCTTTATTTAGTTGTTAGCTTGAGGGATTAAGAGTTAGTGACCATTTATTTTATGAGAGGTCGTTGGTCTTAATCCAATCTTCCCTTCATCGGATAGCGACCTCATAGTTACTAAAGGCGAAGAGGGGTGTAGGCTCAAATCTTGAGGTCGCTCTGTCTATTATCCCTCTCATTCCCTGCGAGGTTCCTATAATGTTATGAGTTTGCACTTATTTGCTTATATTGTTGTAGTTATGGGTCTTGACCTTTTAAGGCGATTGGTTGCCTATCTTAAGTGTAAGTCTCGAGGGTCCCCACAGCCTAAGGCAGGAACAAAGATGACGCTAGCCTCCTCATCTTCCTAACCAAAACAGATGAGGTCGCAGACAAATATGTAGAAACATACACGACCTCTAGGACGGGCTATTTATAGGGAGGAGACAAGGGTAGAAAATGACTTCTTGAGGAGAGGAGGAGAGGCCTTCAAAGAGAAAGGATCCATCCCAACTATCCTCTCCTAAGGTGATGGTATTGCTGAGGTCGAAGTCATTGATTGGTAGGGAGTTGACAATGAGGTCGCTCCAAGGAGGAGGAAGTTGAAGGTAAAGACGAAGATCCAACTCCTAGCATATTTAAAAAGAAGATAGAGAAGGGCGGTAAGCGGTATGACTAAGATGCTATTAATTTAGTGCTGAAGACGTGACGGCCTCAGGAAACTTCAATTGGTTCTTACAATATCAGTACGGGGATGACGCATACCTAATACACCTCTAAGTGCGTCATCATATAGCGAAAGAGATGGAGTTCCCTACAGACTTAACTCGATTGAGGAAAATACGTGCTCCCACTATGGTAGACTATGCCATGCAAGGAATATAACTGTAATCCTTCAATTTTTTGAAAAAGCGACCACTATTTATGCTTAATGACCTCAAACATGTGTATATATGAATGATTGTTGTTGTTGCATGGTGACAATGCATGGCAGGAATCTTTGGTCTTTAGAAGCGTATTCGAGAGCTGGGGAAAGAAAATAAAGACCAAGGCTAGGAGTTTGAAAGAGTCTTGGCAGAGAAAACTAAGCTTGATGAGGAGCTAATCCTTCAAGGTGAGAGGGTTACTTTAGCTGAGGAGAAGTGGATGGGGATGATGACAGAGTGAGACTCCACCAAGGTAGAGCTGTACAAAGCTTAATTGGAGATAAGAGATTGGAAAAATAAGTACTCGTAAAAAAAAAAGAGAAAAGTACGCAAGGTAAAAAAGGCTATGAATAGTGCCCAAAAAGGCCAAAAGGAAATGAAGTCTAAAGTTGAGGGTCTCTAAAAGGCAAATGAGGAAGGAGTCACTGTTGTGCAGAGACAGTTGGAAGAATCCCTACATGAGGTCGCTTTTTTTAAAGAAATTATAGTATGTGTTTAATGGCATATTTAATATATATTGTTTCTTAAACATGATTGATTGAACTTGTATATATGTATATTGAACGTAGCAATTGATGTATAATACATATATTTTGATTTAAGTGATGTTTGCCTAAAAATTTCTATTTTCGGTAAAAGTTCAGCGAATTTTTTAAATGTCTTCAGAAAGGGTATTTTGAAAAATAAACTTTATATATATATATATATATATATATATATATTTGAAATAAAAATTCGGTGTATGACCGAACCACCCTTGTAATTTTTGGTAGAAATTGTGTATTTGGCCTTTCTCGAACACCTAATCATGCGTGGCCCTGATATGAAACAATCAAATTTGCCACTGGAGGAAATGTCATTTATGCCCAAAAATATCTCGCACATTTGTTGGTTTCAACATCCGAGGTCAAATGTTCAAAGGCTTCTCAAAAGAATTCTAACGCGTGTCAAAAAATCAAAAAGAGCAAATCTATTATTACACATCTTTATAAAAAAAAAAAAAATGAGATAGTGAAATTGTGTCAAGAAGAGATTGGACTATGTTGATCCCTTACTTCTACTAACTTCTTCCAACATAAACCTATATTTTAGATCAGTATCTAATGTACACATGTTATGTTGGTAGACAGGCAACACCTTTCGATTGTGTTTCTCCAAGCACAAACTTACATCACATTACATTACATTCATTGAACATTAACAAAATCCCACTTTTCATACCTATAATTTTCGTGGGATTGATCACTTCATCTTGGAAATAAGAGATAAAATGTCAAATTTTGTTCCTTGTACCAATTGCTTTCTAGGATTCTCTTACGCTTTCAATTGTGCCTAGATTTTTGTTTCTTTTGACGTGTCCTTCATTTGTAATTTCTTTTATTTTCATTTTATTGAAAGATAAAATGAAAATATACGGTGTGATTACTGATTATTGTTAACTAGTTAGTTAGGTTTACCAACTTTTTAAATCTTTGTTCTTTCCAAATTTCTATATTATAGTTGGAATGTTCAAGACATGCAAAGCTGTTACCTCCCACATAGAAAGTTATTTTTTAAATTAGAAGATGATTAAAATAAATAATGACGTGGTTGATAAAATTAAATAATAATCAGCTAATAAACAGTTAAAAAATTTGATAAAACTAATAGATAATTAGCTAATTAGTTATAAAAATAGTCAAAATAACCAAAAAAAAAAAAAAATACATATATTCTTTATTATATAAAAATAGATATTTACATGTTAATTCAGAGTTTATTTTGCAATATATATATCATATTAATAATTATAATAATTTTGTTTCAGTAAATTTTAATATATTCATTATTAATATTTTTATTAATATCTTTTTTATATATTTTGCATAAAAATTATTTTAAAATTAAAAATAATGTAAATATTAATGTTAGTGTTGTAAAAATTATACAAGTAAAATATTACCAAATTGACTAGAATTATATAAATATTTTCAAATGGAATAGATATATTTGTTTATTAATAAGGGTAGCTTAGAAATATTACAAAAATATAAGTTTTTCTCGGTTAAACACTAACATATTATGGGCTTCAAAACACTAATATATTATTAATTGCGTTTTTTAAGCTATAAATACAACTTTTTAATAATTTGCTTATAATTTAAAATTTAATTATAAAATTTATAATTTAAAACGTACTTATTTAGCACTGAAAACACTCTCCTAAATTAAATGTAGAAGCACTGAATTTTTTAGCAATATCATCTCTGATATATGAATTAGGCCACCGATGAACGGTGGAATTGGAAAAAAATATATGCATTTGGGTTGATGAAGTATAATAACAATAGCTATTACCTTCTTTTAGGAAAACCGTCGCATTTGTTATTTTGAGAAATGATGAGAAATTGACGTGATAATCTCTTTTCCTTAAAATAACTGACAATTTAAGTGACCCAAATCAAAATGACACCATGTTGTTCTATGAAACGTTTAGAAAATGGGTGTTTTCCACAAAACTATTTATTTAAATAGCATTTAGCTATTTTAATAACAATCACTTTATAATAATTTTTTTTAAACACTAAAAACTAAAACTTTCAATATTAACTTTTTCCTTAGAAAAATAAATTAACTTTTGATAAAATGTTGTGTAGATCGTGTTTAGCGTTTTGATACCGGTCAAAACGCTAAACTCTCTCTTTTTTTTTTTCAAATTGCAACGTTTGATAAAGTAGCGTATGAAATTGTTTTTATTTATTTAGCTAGAGTTTTAAAGGTAACTCATGTAGCTTTTTTAGTAGTATTTTTTAAACAACTAGTGACTATTCAAACAATTAAATGCTAGTCAAACAACTAATTTTGTCGAACACATCCTTAAACACCTAAAAATTACATCAAAAGCTATTTCATTTCACCGAACACTCAAAAAAATAGATCTTAAATTTTAACGGCCAGACTAAACGCTAAAAGTTATTTCAAAAGCTGTTGCGAAACACTGTCAATATCTTAAAATATTAATTTTTATTTGATATGTGAAATGGAATAAAATATGGATATAAATGAAATTGGAATATAACAATATTTGGCAACAATTTTTTCAAGTAAATTTTAATATTGCTAAAAAATACTGGTTTTTTTTTATAACATTATTTTTTTTATAACATTCAATAAAGTTAGTTTTAAACAATTAAAGTAACATTATATAAATGTTAAAACAATTATTATACATAATTAATAGCTACTAACCAATTAATTTTTACAAAGACGTATTTCTATTATTGTATTTGATAGATCAAATATTGAGAGTAATGAAATGGTAACTCTTTTGGGGGGGAAAAAAAATTAATGAAATGGCATGGCTATTAATGAGCCAAGTATTGTTAAGCTCAAACTCATCTCATTTACTTTTTAAAATAATTTTTATCGAATTGAGCCTCGACTAACTTTATATAAGCTGCTCATTCTGTATAAACTTCTAAAAGAAAAAAAGAAGAAAGAAATTATGAACAAGTAGTTAGATACAAATTGTTATTTTAATTAGTCAGTATATTACAATAAATATGAAATTAGAGAATATATGAAAATACATTTGCTTTATTTTTAATTTATTAAAATATAGTTTTTTTTTTTTTTTTTGCATATAAGTACATGGGGAAGGGAAATTGAGAAAAGGAATACCACTCGAACTTATATCTGGCAAAGAGACAACAACAACCTCACTCCACTAGTTGAAAAATTGTAGATCCAACGATTTTTTGAGTTTTTCGGCAATTGATGTGGAAACTGATGAAGTAAATTGCACATTTGGAATCAACATCATATTTCAGTTGAATGATGTAAATATTTCTACCATCCAATGACGCCCAGTGATTGAAAACATAAAACAACATAAAAAATAAAATAATACTAGTAATTAATTATAAACAAATTAAAAATAATGATATACATTTGCAAAATAATAAATAAACATGAAAAAAAAGACCTATTTGATAATTTTAAAAAAATGACCTCGATATAATATATGATCTATTTTATAATTATAATTTAAAAAATAACATAATATGTCTATGGAAATATTTTGCGTACAATTTTTGTAAAAGCCCATATGAAATTTCCATAAAAACATGAATTTAGTACGAGTACATGTTTTAGATAAAAATAAAATTAAAAAGTTGATTACTCAGATTTTAAATTTCGGACTGAACTCAACACATTTAGTTATCGTATCGACTCATTTAAATTTCGAACAAGTTTAAATTAAATCGAGCTCTGAATAGTTCGCCACCGATATATAAATTTATTTTCTTTTATTTTCTTCCACTACCAGCCACTAATCAATAATATATAAATTTATTTTTTTTTAATTTTATTAACAAATTTATGTATATAAATTTATTTTTTCTTATTTTTTTAAGAAGCTTAGGATATAAATTTATTTTTTTATATATTGTACCAACCCAAAATCATTTACAAACTGATAAACCAAACAAAGACAATAAAATACTATTTTTTAGAAAAAAAAGCAAGAACCTACCAACTTTACAATTACCCCACGTATACCAACTTCAGAATAGCCATTATTATTACTAATTTTCAGTCCACATGTGATGCACGTTTGCCAACACATAAACATTGCAATTGGTTAATTAAATTAGATTTTGGTCTACTATATGTTGCATGAGCTGACCAGCAATTTCAAGTCTTGGACTTCAAATTATAAAAGAAAGTGGAAAAGGAAAGTAAGAACACAACCGCGTAAAGAAATGGAATAGTTGTTAGTTTAGAAAAATTCATGATAGCATAAACTAAACCAAGTCTAAGTTCTTTGAATTTAACTTGGATTCATGGATTTGGCTCTGTTAAACTTGAATCAAAATCTATAGCCTTAATAATAATGTAAAATCCATATATGATGCTTCTCAACAATCAAAATTTGTTGCAAAGCCAAATTAAACATTATTTAGCCAAATTTTTTCTGGCCAAATTGACGCCACCAAGAGTTACATGCACTGGTTACCGCAACTGCAACGACCGGAGGCCGGAGTAGAAATTAATGTGACTACCAAAAATCGTCTAGCTTGTCCAATATTCAAGTCGATCGAGCTACTATCCTCAAAAACGGCTACGAGTTGATCGTCCTTGGTCTTCCGGCGGCAATGAAGTATCAGACATGGTGGGCGGTGAAAACAATGAAGAAAGTGGGTTTGATAAAGGTGATCTTCGTCGGTGATGTTTGAAGATGAAGAATGAGATAAAGGACTGGAGCACGTGTTTTTCTGGAAGGGGCAGTTTTGGTATATAAGCATATTTTGTGCTATTTTTAGGTTAACCATATTTTGTGCTATTTTTAGAAGTGAGACTATGGTAGGTGCTATTCCCTAAATTTGCCAAAAAATAAAAAAAATAAAAAAAAGATGATAAAAGTAGTATTGTTTTTAATAAATGTTGTGAAAAGTAACTATTTTTTAATAAATTTTGGTAAAATTAGTTATTTTATAATAAATATTGACAAAACTAGTTATTCTTTTTAACTTTTGTTCATAAAAAGGAGCCACCTAACTCATATTAAATTTAAAAAAAATCATTTTCATCTAGAGAGAATGTATTACACTCTCAATTCTAATAAATACTTTAAAAATTAATCTTAATTAACACCACACATTAAGTAATTAGAAAATTCAATAATTAATTTTTAGAAACGCATTTCAATTAAAAAATTAATATATTATTTTATTAATGTAATTTTTTTAACTTTTTAAAATAAAATTTAAAAATTTTTAGTTTATATTATAATCTTGTTAAATTTAATATCATATATTATAAAATAATAATAAACAATAAATAATAAAAAAAATTATAATTTCTAGTAAAAAAAATATATTAAATTGTATTAATAGAAGAATGTATATTTTATATTATAAATAATTAAATAAAAAATTACTTCTAAAAAATTACAAAATAATATAATTAAATTTACAAAATTTTCAAATAAAATTGATGCATTTATTCTTTCCTAATTAGAAAAAATCAAAGCAAAACACTAAAAAAAATAATTAAAAAAAAATTCCACCACACAAACAGGACTTAAATCCAAGGGTGTGCAAAAACCGAACAGACCCGAGTAATCCGATTGGCCCAAACCGACTCGAGGTAATCAGGTAGGGTTATTAGGATCGGTTCGGGTTGAAGAATTATAAAAATTTTGGGGGTCGGGTAGGGTCGAAGTAACAAAAATCCAAAAAATTTTCACATTTTCCTGCAAAAATCCAAAAAATTTCGAGCCCTAAAATTTTTCGGGTTATTCGGGACGAGGCCCAAAATATATGAATCGGTTCAGGGTGGGAGAGATAGGTATTTTCAAGTTTTGGATTGTTCCGAACCCGACGGTTGCACACCCCTACTTAAATACAATAAATTTATAATTCAAAAATATGTTCAAAGAGTGTTAAACAAATGTTCAAAGCATGTTTAAAACTAAAATATGTTCAAAACTTATTCAAATAATGTTCAGAGTTAGAAAATAAAAAACATAAAAGAATCAAAGCATCTAAATGACCTCAATTTTAGCAAAAATAATTATCCAACAGTGGTAACACCTAAAAACACCATAAATCCATCAAAAAACAACAAATTCAAAATAAATTCAAACAATGACAAAAATGCAGAATAAAAAAAAAACAAAATCACAAGAATCAAACTTTATTTTTGGAAACAAAAGAATATTAAAAAAAATCATTGTTGAGAATCTGTTCAAAAAATGATTAAAGCTTGTTTAAAAATAGATAAAAATATAAAAAATTCAATATCAAATATCAAAAATAACAGCAAAAAGCAAATAGACAGCAACAATAACAGCGAAACCATGCTTTTGAGTACAAATAGCATATGTGGCTGCACAATTATGTTTAATTGAGCATTTGAGCGCAACCATGCTTTTGAGTACAAGCACACTGACTGTAGTACAATTATACAAAGTCCAGCTGGTAATAAAAAAGACTTAAGAATCAACAAAACAAAATGGTTAATGGGACAACTAAAGCATGGTAATACAGATATCACAAAACACAACATATCAGGTGAACAAGACAAACAAAATATTGACTTCATAATATATTTGTACCTTCTGTCCTACTTGGTTGCATTTTGGTTGCGGTGCACTCAAACAAATCCTAGTAGTGGAAGGACATTTTTTTTGATCTATATATAAGGTGGCCCAAGAGCCAAAGTTGAAAGCTATTGAATTTTGCTTGGCATTTCGCAGCAACTGCTATTCAAAGAAGGTAATATCCTGATTAATTATGCATCCTATTCTTTAATTTGTGTATGTTCAACAAGAAAAATGTCCATGTTAGTAAATTTGAGGTGGTTTCCTGCCTCGCAAAGAAGGATAATTTACAATCCTCTATTATATCAAACATGCTTAATTTTTAATTGTTGTACTACTATATGATTTTAGTTCCAATTAATTATATATAAGCTTGTAAAAGCATATCATTCTTTTCCAGTTGAACCATTTAAGGGAATTGCATCAAACACCTACCTCTTAAACTTTAAAAGCATTTGAAGCATGATCAATGATAAGAACAGAATAGAAGCTGCAGATCTGTTTTTTCAACAATAGCAATGCATATTCGGCCGATTATTAACAAGGATGTGATTTCTATACAGCATTTGGCATATGAAGATACTACAGAGATCTAAAGTAGTAATGAAGTTATAATAGGTTTTATGGCAAAATAAAAAAGTATTAACACTATACCAGTCTAATTAAAAGTGAGATAAAGATAAAAGAAATTAAAATTTCTTGAGAGTATATGAAGAGGATTATCATCCATGAGTCTATATCTTCCGTGAAATAAGCCTGATACTTCTATTAGTCAATCCAGAGACAACCCAAAAAACAATTAAATTTGGTAATATAATTCCAGAAAAATGAAATAGAATTTGTGTGCGTCGAAATATTTTTATTTTTGTTTTATAATAGAACGATTGAATTCCTTTACGAGTTCCCATGGATAAGTGTTCATCTGGTAAATAGAGTACTGTTGAAGCGTAGAATAGCGGAAAATGGTTATCAAAAAGGAAACCATTATGGAATAAAATTGAATCTCATATCTCAATCACAAACAGAAACATAAATACCAAATCTCAGTAAATTGAAGAAATTTTAGTTACAATATCTCACAAATTTCAGTCCAATCACAATATTTGCCCACTTTCAGCAGAAATTTCATTTAATAACTCTCAATTTGATTGAATGACTAATCAATTTCAGAGACAACAACTCAAATAGATTATAACATGAAATTTTAGAAAAATAAAACAAAATAAAATTCCTTACCCGATTATTGTGGATTTGCTAACTAGGAGTTTTGTTTACTTCTTTTCCACGTTGGTTGATGATGTGAGTTTTTGTTTAGTTTCAGTGTGACAGAACCAGAAAGACGCGACTCAAAAGAGAAAAGGAAATGGCAATCCTGCAATGTTTACCGTCGGCAAAGAACTCAGAAAGAGACTCTTAAGTTGCCACTTGTACATGAAAAGATCCAACCATAAACATTTGTGTTACCTCAGTATCTCCATTAGAAGGAAGAGGAGAAGAATGGATCAAAGGATCGTAGAATCAAATCATACTGTGATAATCTCCATTTAAACAAAGCAAAAAGAGGAAAAAAGAGTCACAATAGAATCAAGTGTTAAAAAAACAATCAAGCTTGTGGTGGTGCTGAGGTACTCATCTGATCGATGGTGGAGGTTGTGAAGGAGGCAGCTGTTTCTGCAATTTCTCAATGGGAAATAGAGGCTAGGTTACGATTGGTGAGAACGGCAGAATTACTTGAGAATGAGCGGAGAGCGTTGGGATTATTAACGTGGGTAGTCATTTTTGTCAAAAAAATTTATAAAAGTTTCTTAATTATGTTTAAAAAACTGAAAAAAGGTTATTTTTGGCAACAATATTTAAAAGGGTATCAATTTTGTGTTTTTCCAAAAAAAGCTTGATGTGGTAATTTAGTTATGGGCTTCAGCCAACAGCCATCGCAAAAGTCTAAGTTTACAAACTAATGAAGGAGTTAAATTATGGGCTTCAGCCAACAGCCATCACAAAAGTCTAAGTTTACAAACTAATGAAGGAGTTAAATTATGGGCTGCAGCCCACAAAGCACATTACATACCTAATCTGCCTTCCAAAAATTCCTCCTACAGTAGCACAGTTCGCTTCGGCGCACATCTCTGCGAAAAACCACCAGAAAACAGAAAACTGGATAAGCAAAAACACCGGCACACAAAATCCTTCGTTCCCGATTCCTCTTTTCTCATGGACCACTCTTGACGGTAAGCTTTGTGTAACCACACTTTCTTTCTTGCTGTAAACTATTATCCACTCTCTATAATATCATTTCACTTGCCTATCTATCTGCTCTTAGCTAGCAATATTTCTGGTTTGGCATGAATTTTTAAATTTTAGCTTTAATTTTTTGTTAGTAGTCGAAATAATGGATTTGATAGTACATACAAATCATACCCATGACGGCTTTTGCTCGCTTCAATACTGTCAAAGAGAATATATGAGAACTTGCAGTGGTTTTGTTGGGGTTAGTGTGCAGGCTAAAGTTGGTTTAAGGACGAAAGCCTCTGTGGGATTTAGAAAGTTGAAGCGAGGTCGGGTTTTTGCCGTTTCTGGGGTTGAAGCGTTTCGTTCCAATGGTAAATTTCAAAGGTTTGATAAGGAGACAAATGGGCATACTGGAAATGGGCATGTTTCCTCTAGTTTTATGCATTCTTTGCCAAATTTTGAGGAAATTGAGAGTAATAATCTACTTCGTAAATTGGTTAGAAATGGGAGATTGGAAGAAGGTTTCACGTTACTTGAGAACATGGTTTCTCGAGGGGATATTCCTGATATAATCCCTTGCACGAGTTTAATTCGTGGGTTTTGTAAGATTGGAAAGACTAGGAAGGCAACTCGGATTATGGAAATAATTGAGGATTCTGGAGCTGTTCCTGATGTAATCACTTATAATGTATTGATTAGTGGGTATTGTAAGGCCGGGGAGATTGATAATGCTTTAAGAGTTTTGGATCGAATGAGTGTTGCCCCAGATGTTGTCACTTATAATACAATTTTACGCTTTTTGTGTGACAGTGGGAAATTGAAAGAAGCAATGCAAGTTCTTAATAGCCAGTTGGAAAAGAAGTGTTATCCAGATGTGATCACATATACCATATTAATTGAGGCAACTTGTAGGGAAGGTGGCGTTGGACAAGCGATGAAGCTCTTAGATGAGATGCGAAATAGGGGATGTAAACCCGATGTGGTTACTTATAATGTTCTTGTTAATGGGATATGCAAGGAAGGGAGGTTAGATGAGGCCATCAAGTTCTTAAACAACATGCCATCATATGGATGCCAACCTAATGTTATTTCTTACAATATTATTTTGCGTAGCATGTGTGGCACCGGGAGGTGGTTGGATGCTGAAAGGCTATTATCTGAAATGGTTTCTAAAGGTTGTTCTCCTAACGTTGTTACTTTCAATATATTGATTAATTTCTTGTGCCGTAAGGGTTTATTAGGTCGAGCAATTGATGTGTTGGAGAAGATGCCAAATCACGGATGCACACCAAATTCCTCAAGTTACAACCCATTGATTCATGGATTTTGCAAAGAAAAGAAGATGGAAAGGGCAATTGAGTATTTGGAGAAAATGGTTACGAGGGGTTGTTATCCAGATATTGTGACTTACAACACTTTGCTTACAGCATTGTGCAAAGATGGTAATGTTGATGCTGCAGTTGAATTACTTAATCAACTAAGTACCAAGGGGTGCTCACCTGTTTTGATAACATATAATACTGTGATTGATGGTCTTTCCAAGGTGGGTAAAACAGATCAAGCTGTGCAACTTTTGGGAGAGATGCAAGCGAAGGGTCTCAAGCCTGATGTAATTACCTTCTCTTCGCTAATCGGTGGGCTAAGTAGAGAAGGAAAAGTTGATGAAGCAATTAAATTTCTACATGATTTGCAAGGTTTGGGAGTCAAACCCAATGCTATCACTTACAATTCTGTCATTTTGGGACTGTGTAAGGCTCGACAAACCGATCGTGCAATAGATTTCTTGGCTTATATGATCTCAAGGGGTTGTAAACCAACAGAAGCTTCATACACCATTCTGATTGAAGGCATTGCATATGAAGGTTTAGCTACGGAGGCTTTAGAGATATTGAATGAGCTTTGCATAAGAGGAGTTGTGAAGAAAAGTTCTGCAGAACAAGTGGCTGTTAGGATGTAGCTTGGTATACATGTTTCAGTTACTGGTATCTTGCATTACTTTTTTTACACTCTCCATTTGTAGTTTTTACTGTTTACAATGAGCAACGTCCAAGTTCACTTTTAATAGTTCTCTATCTGCTAGTTCTTATACGTTTAGGAATAGGGTATTTATTTTCTAGTGTTAGTATCCAATTTTCATCCCTTAGCTTGCAGATAATGAGATTGTTGCATTGTAGAATGATTTTTTTTCATTATTGTACTTAAAGCTAAACTTATATCCACTTATGAAGTGTCAATTATAGATTAAAAAGAAAGGGAAATGGGGCAAACTATTTATATATTTGAAGATGGGTTATTTTTATTTTTAAGGTAAACCTTCGGGTGTGCGTCCGTCCCTGGACTTTGCGTAAACGAGGGATGTCTTTGTGCGCCTTTGGACTGGCTGCCTAGTATAATGGATTTTATGATTTCTACCAGTACAATTTTGTGTGTATGATGATTGGTATGTAGTTGAGTGGTGTGGTGTGGGGGTGTAAATGGACAGCAGGACAGGTGTACCCCAGAGAGATTTGGGCCTAACTTTAACAGTATAGACTATAGTTAGTGGTAAGCATTGACGTTCACAAGAATGAGAATTGAATTGAAATTGATAGTTGATAAATGAATGAATGGTTTTAATAAATGCAAATTTTGATGGATATTCTTTGTCAAATGCTTCCAATATTCGTCCTCCTGGTGTGAGATTAATACTAGGGAGCCATTAGGTTTTAGATAAAGCAACTAGCGAGGATCTCATTTTCTATTAACCCATTAAAAAAAAGTCCTCCTCAATTGAATTAAATTATTAACACACCCTTCCATCGACAATGTCAAATGTAATAAAAAATGACCGACATATCCTCTGCTTAAGTATTTCATTGATATAAAGACTACTTAAACTATCAACTAACCTAGCGAATATAAAGATTAATTATAAGAAAAAGTTAATATAAAATACACAAAAACTAAGTTCATTCGGTTTAAATTTTAAATTATCTAAATAAAGTACAGGAAAAGTGGGGAAGTAATAGGTTAGTATGCTAATTTTTTTTTTTTTTTTGAATGAAGGTTCGTATGCTAATTATTTTATACTTTCTTTGAATTATTATTAAATTTCAGTATTTTATCAATTTTAGTATTCTATGAATTGTAGTTTAAATTTTCATAAATTGCAGTCAGTAATACCTTTTCGTATGGAGTATTTTAAAATTGCAGTTCCAAAGAGGAAAAAGATGGCATCAAACTTATATAAAAATTAAACAAAACAATATTAAATCAATTCAAGGTCTCTGGTAATAATTCTGTTAATATTGTTGGACACCATAAGAACAAGATTTATGAATATAAGTTGTATCTTAAGCAAATTAGCTATCAAATATATTTACTGCCCAATCGTTTTAATTATATTATAAATGCAGTTTTGTATAATTAAACAAAAGTTACATGTTTAAATATTTTATTATGATTGATTAATCATAAGTGACTAGTATGAGAACATATGGCATCGAAATATGCCGGCCTATGTTCTATTTTTTACTTGATTAATAATTCACGAGCAAGATAGTATGTTTTGTATAATTAACATATAAGGGCAATGTTGTATTTTAAATAATTTTTCTCTCTCTCTTAAAAGCAAATTTCCGTTAATTATAATGGAAAAACTGGATGGAAGGTTGCATTCATTTGTGGATGACTTTTTATTGATTAATAAAAACTGAGGGCTCTACTAGTTAAGTTATCTAAAACCCAAGGTCTAATTAGTAGTATTAATCTCTCCTGACGTCCAAGGAAAGCCAATCGTTCTCTTCACTTTCCGCTTTGCTATTTTCGCTTTAGACTATTTCAAGAAGTATTTGATTAATTACTATTTAGAAGTCTTATTGACGATAGATTAATTTCTTGAATGCGTTTTTTAGACTGTTTTCAACAACTTTTAAGTAGTACTATGTAATTTTGTCTCGTTGGCTTAAATAACATTTTCAGCAAGAAATTTGAGTCAATCTACAAATTTAACACTTTTTAAACTCTTGAACAAAATCAGCACCAAACGCATAGTTAAATGTCGTTTTAAGTCTCAAAGCAGCAGTTAAATGAATAAAAACGCAGCCGTTTTAAGCACTTTTTTTTTTTTTTGCTGATATTGTCATCAAATATGCATTTTGTGTTTGATATTGTTCAAAAGTTTAAAAATGTTGAAGTTGTCAATTGACTCAAATTTGATACTGAAAATGTCATTGATTTGTAACTACTTAAAGTTAGTTTTTTACTTTTTTAAAAAAATTAACTCGTTTGGTTTTTAATTTTTATTATTTTATAAACAATTACTTCCTCTGTTTCATTTTAATTTAAATTAAGTGAATTTTTGGTTGTGAATCTCAAGTGATAAATGCACTTGATTCTTGACTGTTCTTGGTCACCAGACGTTATCAAGGTGTTGTCAAAGGTTCAAGGTGATGGACTAAATCGTGTGTTGAGTTTGAGTTTTTTTTTTTTTCCCACTTCATTGATAAATTTTGTATTTTAAAATGGAATTCAATATTTTGTACTCGTATACCCTCTTTACATCTCTTCGATGGTGTTTCTTTTACCCCTTAAATTTTATAAAGGAGTTGGCATTGAAGGTAAAAATATAATTTTCATGACTCAAAAAAGAAATCCAAACTCACATTACTTGTAATGCAGCAATTTTTCGGATTTAGAACACAAATTTGTTAGGTGCTATTTAAAACTCAAATACCATCATCAACCACATCCTAAAGCTAATTGCATATTATTATATGTTTTTAAAATTTTGACACATTATTTATATATTTCTTGCAAACTAATTGATATTTCGACCTCCCATAAAAGGATTTGCACCAAAAGAGAATTGGGAGGAAGGAGATCTGGTTAATACTACTCCGTTTAAGTTGGATAAAAATTTACAAAAAAACACATGCTTGATATATCTTAATAGAATTGTCTTACCTTCATTTTATCATGTTATATAGAGCATCATAATTAGCCACTAAAATGAATCTCGGGTCTTACAATGCACTTGATTCCTCATATTCGTTTTTGACTGATTTTGGGCAGGAAACGTGGGGTAGTTCAAAGTTTAAGGCGATGAACTAAGTTGCATTTTGATCTCATTTGTCATCGATTTTATACACTTCATAAGATTTCACTTATAGAATTGCCTCCCAATAGACGATGAAATAATCAAATGGGATCAAATGACCAGCTCAGATGCAGGTTTCACCCCTAATATTTTAAACATTTTTTTGGCAAGATAGTGATTTGAATTTTATATGTAGCAGTAATCCAATAATTAGAATTTTTTTTTTTTAACAGATATGATCCCATTAATAAGAATTTATAATCTCTTTTATTGACTAGGGATGAGGAAGCAAAGAAAATTTGGTGAAAAGATTTATCGCAATAATTGTCAATTCTTGAACATGTGATTATTTTTATTTCCTTGTTTTTTGGCTGTGAATCTTATGTTTTTTTTTCAATGGTTAATAATCAAGTGCCACATTAAAGGCTTTTGTGAAGCACGGCAATGATAAATTTAACGTGATTTGGCATAAAAACAATTCACGTATTTACAGGCGAAATTCGGTGATTTGGCATGTCAAGCAAGTCGTGTTTGGTACAGATTCTGTATTGTGGGATATTCTTGGTGAATATATATATTTTTTAATGAAATTCTTAGTATTATTTTGATTAAAATGATATCCTTTTTTTAATATTACAAGCTCTGATATTTTGTTAGTATTAGTAGAATAAATATTTGAAGGCATAGTAGTCTTCTTTTTTTTTTTTTTTTACAGAGATATAAAATTCATTAAAATTAAACATTACTACAAATATGTTCCATAAGTAAAAGAAATTAAACCCATTTATCAGATACAAAATAATTATCTAAAAATTTTCTTGCCAAAACATGGGCAACAGAATTAGCTTTCCTGCTAATATGAAGAAAAATTGCTTTGACTCCGGTATTAGCACGTTTTATCTCCTCCACTATATCTTCAGTGTGTTGTGATTTGTTCGGTCCATAAATTAAATCGCTCGTTTGAATTAAAAAAAAAAAGTGCAATAAATATTTTGTTACAATTGCTAATTGCCTACAAGTCCAAACTGTCACGACTTATTTCAGGTTTCCAATAGCTGACAAATTAACGTTTACCCAACGTTTTTATGCAGAAAAAACATACACTCACTTATATTATCTTACCTAAATTTAAAAGAAGAATCACAATTAAATCATAACTTTGCCACTCTCATCTTATTTTTTCATTTCAAAACAAACCCATTTTTGTTTCTTCTGCTTTTACAGATCTCCTCTACCACTCAATCAAAATCCATAACGTACATGCAATAATCTTTTCTTTTTTCAGCCTCTTCTTCTATGGAGAGAACTGAGTCATCATCATCTCCAAGAAACAGAGATGATGAAAATCTGCTTTCCTGTTGGGGTAAACTCAAATTGAGTCTTCCATGGGCTAAACGAAGAATCAGCAGCAGCAACAGCTACAGTACTGTCCATACAAATACGATATCGCCGAGGCCCAGAAGAGGAGGTTGGAATTGGAATATGATTGCTTCAGCTTTTACTAGAACAAGAAGGCACCATAAATCTGTAACTGGTGGTGGTAGTGGTTTTAGGTACGACCCGTTAAGCTATGCACAGAATTTTGATGAGGGCTGTTTGGATGATGATAATGAAGATGTAATTTCTCGTGGGTTTACTTCTAGATACGCTCCTCCTCTATCCAGATCGCTTCAGGATCATCAATAATTCAAAACTCCTCCTTCTTCTTCTTCTGGTTGATATACAGGAATTTCAATTTCTGTCAAATTCCTTGGATATACTAGTAAGTTTTGTTTTTGATGCTGGAATTAAATAACACAATTATACAAACATTATCTTTTAATTTTCGATACTCATATACCTTTTGTATTTTGTTTGAATTGTTCTTATAGGCATTTTGCTATTTTTTAAACTATAATCCGCACAAGGATTCTGAAAAACAAGCACATTAGAAGATTAAAATATTAAGAAAGGCTCTTCAGGAGTACTAATTATTATCACATTTCTAGCCATTACATTAATTAACATGACAGTGTTCTTCATGTATGGACATTTCTAATTAATTTCATAAGGTATTTTCGAATGTTTGAGAAGAATTTAATAGTTTGCTGTGACAAATTTATCGATTTGAGTAGAATTTAATCGTAAAGAAAAATGCTATTTTATTCAAAAAAAAAAAACTTTTAGCATTTTATGATATTTAGTATTAGTATTTTGCTAAAGAATTCATTCGGGGTCGTGACCCGTGATAGTATTAGTAATTCCATTTGCCTAAACTTTTATATGTTCCATGATACTGAGAAAAGTAATATATATATATATATATATATATATACAACAAAAATTATTAGTCTGCTCAATGATAGGGGTCAAATATATTTAATTTTGTCAGTTCAAGCGTACAATTTTTTATGTTGTATAGAGCTTTAAAATGAAATTCAGTGAAAATAATAATAAAAAAAAAAGGACTAGATTTCTTCAGCTTAAAACATTTATACAATTTCTAAAACTTGTTTCCATACATAAAAAGAGAATTAAAACAAACTAATGAAAAGGGCATCCACCAACAACAATACCTTTAGCAGTGGGGCAAGAAGCCAATGGACAGTGCTCACCATCATTACCCCACCATGATATGGATTTACCCTCCATAGTCAATGTAAAATACAAAATAACCCCCATGAAAGCTAACCCTGCATCTAAACCAGCTGAAAGTACATAATTATACCTTTGCCACCACTTCTTGTGATTTTTGAAAACAAAGTAGTTAAAAATTGTTCCAACTAAAATCCAACAATTCAAGTTTACTGATGTTGCTGGTGGCATTACAGCTATTCCTCCTAAAATTACTGGAAGATTAATCAATTGAATCCATTTCTGCTTAGGAAAAGCCTTGTGAAAAACCCAAACTGTAATAGGTCCTATTGCTCCTCCTAGGAAAAACCAATTCAATGCTTTGTAGTTTCCAAGGCTGCCGAAGATTCGTTTAGGACCGACTAAACCCCATATCACCGATGCATCGTAGAAGACATGATCGCCCGGACATGTCCATGGGCTGCTTGGAGGAAGCAGACTATCTTGGCATATGTTCTCAATACTGTTCAGTAGCCACAATGCTACTACAGTGTTTACTGTTCCTGATATTACAGTGCCTATGCACTTTTTGCAGCAGACAGGAAAACTGAAAGAATTGGTCATTCGAGTAGTAAAAATCTACAAACTAAAAGCTCTGATGGCTTTACAAAACTCAGATACATATGATTCTGATATTATTAGTTCTATTTATAAAGTCTATATTAGCTTTATCATGCCTATTGGCATTTTTTAAGGAAAGAAAGTGACCATTGGTATCTTTGAATGTTCTTTTCATTCTTTTCTAGAAGTGAAATGGTTCATGAAGGTGTACCTGCACTAGAAACATTGATCTGGGCGGAATCTTCATGTAATGTCCTAGCTTGAAATCAGCGAGAAAAGAAATTGCCTGAGTCATGCTTGTATAACCATAGGTTTTGAAGCATACATTGGCTATTGGTCTACCAGGCAATATGATACCCATCAAGTACTCTGTGATGATATTTAGCCCTGGTGACTGTCAATACAAGAGTTTACAGGATAAGTACAGAGAATTGAATAATCTTGACACAAGCCAAAAAAGAAAAGTAAATTTCCTTTTCTTTACCAGGTTTGTCGTAGCAGTTATAACGCTAATTGGAAGAGTAAAGATCAAAGCAAGAGTTACTGCTAAGAGAAGCCCCCACCAAGGCATTTGAATCTGATCTTTCATGAAAATACACATTAATAGAGACAGAATTATTGACAACAGAAGAGTCAAGTAAAACCACCAATTAGGTATGCCCTCATACTTCTTCATTAATCTTGTGTGGATATCTTCCTTCCCTCTGTATGAATCTCGAAATCGCTGAACTATCTCCCTATTGAAATGCTAAACCAGTCAAACTAGAAAACAAATAAAATTCTACATATATATATATATATATACACACACACACAAAAGTAGACTTCTTACCTTCCATTAAACAAGCCCACATGCACCAGAGTAGCTACAATGGCGGCAAAGCCAACCCCATAAGTAATTGCAAAGAATGAGCTTAGGTAAAGACGCCCTTGCTGCTCATATTCTTGCAAATCTATCTCAAACTTACTATTGACAATGGTGGATACATTATATAACTCACCGCGGTGATTGAACAAATGAGAGGAGATAATTGGGAAATTCTTTGCATCATAGACATTAAAAACCCAGTAAGTTATTGGCGTTAGTGCATATACTACAGCAAGATAGCCAATGAGAACATTGACAATGGCAAAAAATGGAGTGATAAGTGGGCTGCCAAGAAAAGATGCTATGACAGACCAGTCAAGTGCAAAAGCACCAAGACCAAGTCCTTTCATCCCTGACCCAATTTGTTGAGCTGTTACTGACTTGGGAAATAACAAGCACACCCATGATATGGTTCCCAATGTTTGGAATAGGTAGCCAGGAAATAAGTACCACGAGAAACTGCAAACTAATGCAATCAAGAAGAATTTGCCTCTGGACATTCTGTTATTGTCTTTTTCATGCAGAGCCCTGCCACAATTTTTCAATTATTAGCTTTTCTACTCTTAAATTTTCATCTTAAGTCACTAAATTCAATCCCATTAAATTAAGGCTTCAACTGAGTTTTCATATTTAGAATTAGTAAACTTGACTTCTCAAGTCAATGTTTGATAAATTCATTAAACATGGTTTCCCAGCCAGTATTAATAGGAGTATTAAAAAATTGCGGGAAAATTATGATTTAGCCGTTGAAGTATGATTAATATTACTATTTCATAGATGGATTTTGGTATAATTTTTCCGTTATACTAAACAATCATTATGTCAATTTTTTGGATATATTCATGGAATATTCGTTAATCTTCTTTTTCTTTGTTATGTATATTCATGGAATATTCCGTCAAAAAGTTTACAGAATGACTTATTAGTTTAACGGTACCGAATGTTAGTGAGTTTAGAGGAATTTTGTCAAAAATGAAAACATTAATATTGACTAAAAAATTGTGATAAAATAATAATTTTCCTAAAAGTTGAATATTACCTAAAAAGAGAAACCTGAACAAGGCTAATAGGCCACCACATATGGGCTGGATCCACTACAAATTTCCTCATAATCCCAGCCCATCCATAGCCCAGTACCTGCATTTTCCATAATTTACTTACAATACACAAATTATTTGAAAAAATAACAGTACGAATAAAATCACAAACATACGCTAAAAAAACTGACCTGGGTAGTGATGACCAAAATCCAACTAGCCAAGAACGAAATCTTCCTATGATAAAACGCAATTACTATATCAATTATACTAACTGCATAAGCCGCACCATTTCCCGCATTAGATCCCACATTAGCAAATATCGAAATAAGCACGTGTTCTTTTACATTAAACGGTCCCGGATTGAGCGAGAATTTCCTGTTGCCAAATCCAGGAATTGAAAATTTCGTCGTCGGAAGCGTTTTGGCCATGAACCTTCCGATCGGGAGAGTAGCGACCTGAACGGAGATCATGGAAATAGTGAGAGGCTCTGTTCGGTAGGAGAAGAAACTGTTGAGGAATGAGAGAATAATGCAGGATAAGACGCCGAGAAACCACATCCGAAATGTCCATACTGGAAGAGTAGGGTCGTCGGAGTTAGAGACGGTGAGACGGACTTCCTCAATTGGAGATTCATCGTCGTCGGCGATAGTTTCCGGTGAGTCGAGAGAAGACATTGTAGAGAGTGGTAGTTTGGCGGGCGAGGGGAAAGAGAAGAGTTAGTTACATTACATTATAGTGCAGAAGAGAAAACATCGGGACCTGTTATTTTGTTTTGTCCTCGAAAACATTTTTCGTGAAAGGAAATTACTTAGGAGCCCTTACAGTGAATCTAGCTTTTTTAAGAGGGTTTCATACAATAGAAAATGGAAGGAATGAATCAACACGGAACCAACAACAGAAAGGGATCTCTTCTTCTTCTTATTCTAATCTTCACGTTTTGCAATAATGTAGGAATTCTAATTTTGGTCTAAATTTAGGACTGAAAACCCTCTCTTTCTATTGACAATTTATCATTATGCTTGAAAATATAAAAAATTTTGTAACTGAACTTTTATAGCCATTTGATTTCTTGGCGTGAGGAATTGTATTTATCATTATCAGAAATTCCTCTTTTTTTTTAAAGAAAGTTTTTGGAGCTTATTATGAAAGATGGTAAATTGTGGGGTGTGAAGCAATATCACTTCAAAAGCTATAGATATAGCTTCCCAATTTGTCACACTAACTAACAAAAATCTTACATAAAAAGGAAAAATTATAATTTTATTCCAGTATTTTTACTCAATTTACATTTTATTCCTGTATTTTTAAAATAAATTTTTCTATCTCCGAGTTTTATTTGTCCTTCGATTAACTTTTAACCCATTTTCCATTAAGTTTGCAAGAAAATGACCGTATTAAACCTTTGTTGTGGGCTTAGTGGAAATTATGTGGGCTAAATTATAATTTTACAATTTTATATTAAAAAAATGAAAAAATAAGAAAACGAAGAAAACACCCAGCGCCGTTACTTCATTATCTCACCGGAAATTGCAGTCCAAACTCCTACCACATATGTCTGTGCCATCGATGGCAGGTGCTTTCGGCAGTCCAGAGTTTAAAAGATGCAGTGTCTTCACCTATAAGCTAAACTAGATGACCTTATGGACGATGAAAACAAATGTGAAAGCTTCGGATCTTGATGCAATTCAAACGATAAAAGAAAGTACATACATACAAAAACTTCTAGAATCATATTATAAACCAACATTTAAATAATAATAACAAAACAAGAGCAATTAGGCAAATGGAAAATATCACTTGCGTTACTTAGCCTGTGCATTGAACACTCCATGATCAAAGTGTTAGTGTAAGCCCTAGCCCCAACTCTTTGTAATTGGATTATAATTTATTTATGAGAATAATTCATTAATTTTATATTATCTGTGCAATTTTAATTTGATAAATTTCCTTGAATAGTAGTTCTGTTTTAGTCATCGGATA
>CATIWJ010450458.1:0-15036 GCA_949640765.1 Croton laevigatus | reverse complement strand
CAGTCTCTACAGCTTGCTTTCTAATTACCCGTATGCCTTCATCTGTTCTGTCTGGTGAGACTCTTTTCCATGTTCTCTTTCCCAATAAACCATTATTTCCTATTAAACTTAGGATATTTGGTTGCACTTGTTTTGTTCGGGATGTTCGACCTCAGGTCACTAAGCTAGATCCCAAGTCTTTGAAATGTATCTTTCTTAGGTATTCACGTGTACAAAAAGGTTATAGATATTACTGTCCTAGTCTCAACAGGCACTTTGTGTCAGTAGATGTTACGTTCTAGCAGTCAAACAGAGAATGATGACATACTAATCTATACAGTTACATCACCTACTTGTGACCCTCCTCCATCAGATTCTGTTAAGCCAACAACAACTAAGGTTTATTCTCGTCGCCAACAACCTTCAGCTCCTGCTCCTCTTACTTCGTGTCCTGTGGCAGTCCCTTCGTCATCAGATCTAGTTCCCAGTTCTAATGATGATCTTCCCATAACTCTTCATAAAGGTAAACGTCAATGCACTCATTCCATATCATCTTTTGTGTCATATAACCATTTGTCTTCCTCTTCTTATTCTTTTATTGCATCACTTGATTTTGTTATTATTCTTAAAACCATTCATAAAGCTTTATCTCATTCTAGATGGCGTAGTGCTATGATAGAGGAGATGAATGCTTTAGATTCTAATGATACTTGGAGCTTGGTAGACTTACCTGCAGGTAAAAAGGCTATTGGTTGTAAGTGGGTGTTCGTAGTGAAAGTTAATCCGGATGGGACTATTGCTAGACTCAAAGCTCGCCTTGTTGCCAAGGGATATGCTCAAACATATGGGATTGATTATTTTGATACTTTTTCTCCAGTTGCAAAACTTACTTCTGTTAGGTTATTTATTTTTGTGGCGGCCACATATAATTGGCCTCAACATCAGTTAGACATTAAGAATGCCTTCCTTCATGGTGACCTTCAGGAAGAAGTCTACATAGAGCAACCACTTGGTTTTGTTGCTCAGGAGGAGTATGGGAAAGTTTGTCATCTTTGAAAATCCTTGTATGGCTTGAAACAGAGTCCGCGGGCCTGGTTTGGAAAGTTTAGTCAAGCGGTTGAAAAATTTGGCATGAAGAATAGCAAGTCAGATCATTCTATTTTCTACAAGTAGTCTGCAGTCTGTATTATCTTATTAGTTGTCTATGTTGATGACATTGTCATTACTGGGAATGACACTGGTGGCATTTCATCTCTCAAATCTTTTCTTTATAACCAGTTTCATAAAAAGAATTTGGGACTGCTAAAGTACTTCTTGGGTGTTGAGGTGATGAGAAGTAAGAAAGGGATCTTGTTATCTCAACGAAAGTATGTACTTGACTTATTGTCTGAAACAAGAAAATTGGGGGCTAAACCATGTAGCTCTCCGATGGTTCCTAATTCTTAACTTTCAAGGGATGGTGATTTGTTTGAAGATCTTGAGCGATACAGAAGGTTGGTTGAAAAGCTAAACTATCTGACTGTGATTCGTCCAGATATTGCCTATTCAGTTAGTGTGGTCAGTCAGTATATATCCTCTCAAACTGTCGATCATTGGAGAGCTGTAGAATAAATTTTGTGCTATTTGAAAGGAGTACCTAGTCGTGGAATTCTCTATGGCAATCATGGTCATTCTAGGATTGAATGTTTTTCAGATGCTGATTGGGCAGGATCCAAGGAAGATCGAATATCTACTTCGGGTTATTGTGTATTTGTTGGGGCAAATTTGGTTTCATGGAAAAGCAATAAACAGAATGTAGTGTCTTGTTCAAGTACAAAATCAGAATATAGAGCTGTGGCTAAATTTGTGTGTGAGATAATATGGATATATCAGCTTCCCACTGAAGTGAGTCTTAAGGCTTCAATTCCAGCTAAGTTATGGTGTGACAATCAAGCTGCACTTCATATTGCATCTAATCCTGTCTTTCATGAACGAATTAAGCATATTGAGATTGATTATCATTTTGTTCGAGAGAAGATTCAGCAAGGTTTAATCTCTACTGGATATGTGAAAACTGGAGAACAATTAGGAGATATTTTCACAAAGGCTCTTAATGGAATTCGAGTTGATTATCTTTGTAACAAGCGGGACATGATTAATATTTATGCTCCAGCTTGAGGGGGAGTGTTACAGATTGTACACAACTGTAAATAGCTTGCAGTAAATAGCTTAAGCTATCCAAAGTGTAAAGTTAGGACAGCCTCCATAAATTAAGACACTACATAAAAAGCTGCTTAAGCTGTCCAAAGTGTAAAGTTAGGACAACCTCAATAAATTAAGGTACTACATAAAAGCTGCCATTAATTAAGGAGTAGGTCAACCTAAAATTTGTATAAATATATGTTATACTTGTATAGAATAAACACAAGAATTCTCAAAAAATTCTCTTCTCTTTTGATTTCAGATTCATAATAGCAAAGCTTAATTCCACAAATTAAATTATAGTGTTTCACCTCTTTTTCCTTTAACCTTTGATGTACTCCTTGAAGATATAGGAGTTGTTGCTTTTCTCTATAATGGGTATATTTTCTTTTTCTGTTTTTTTATTGCATGGCTATCAACTATACATATTAACAAATTAGAGTTGTTATCCTTTTATATGTGCATTTTAATTGTACAAGCACTTAAAAGGCCCTTAAATGTATTAACAAACGTTTTGGCGCATGATGGTGTTATTTACGTCTCTCATTTAATAAAACGACGCAGTTTTGCGTGAGTAAAAAAAAAAAAAACTTAAAACTATAGGAACTTGTATCATATGTGCGAGTTATAGGTTTCATTTGTTTAACTCTGTATCCCATGTGCAAGTTACATGCTTCATATTTTAATACTGTTTCCAAAGAATTACTCTACTTCCTTTGACTGCACGCCGCTGAAATTCAAAAATGGAAAAAAATTTACCACCAGCGTTGAACTTCCCACCTTCTCCGTGTTCCTTCATTACACATATGATTCTTCCAATTCCTCTATGGCAATAGCTTTTTAAAACAAGTTAGTGAGATTCTTTAACGCTAGAGCATTTCCTTAAACTAATTTTAAATTGTAACTCTAGAATTTGATTTTTAAACATTTAACATTTAATTTTTAAATTGTTAAATCTCCTAATGAATATAATTTTGTAAGATTATAAGGATAAATCCTATTACGGATGTTTCGTAATTTATGCAATGCCTTACCGTTAAGAATAGGATAAAAGGATGGAAGAAACCCGTAAATGACTTTCTTTATCGGTGACATGATTAATGAATCACATTAGCGAGTTTCTTTATGAGTATTTTCAACAATTTTTGCTCATATAGTTATAGCTATATCATTTGTGCATGTTACATGCTTCATATTCACCACCAGAGTTAAAATATGAAGCATGTAACCTGCATATGGGATACAAAGTTAAATATATGAAATCTGTAACTCGCATACGGGATACATGTTCCTATAGTTTTAAGTTTTTTTTACTCACACAAAACGGCGTCGTTTTATTAAATGAGAGGCGTAAATAATATCATCACGCGCCAAAATATTTGTTAATATACACCCTATGTTTTCTTATGGACAGAGAGTACGACTATAACCAATTTATATAGTATAAGGGTTTTTTAAGATTACTAATATGCTCAGGAGCTAAAAGTCCATAAGTTGGGGAAAAAAATATTTTAGCTTAAAAAAATTGATAATATTTGAAAAGATGTTAATTATAAAGTTAATTGGAGAGTGAGCTTACCTTTATACTCTTGTAACCGCATCCAAACATGGTTAAAATGAACTTACGTCCTTTATCATTACTTATTGCTTAGCTTTCTTTACACTCATTTCCAAACATGGTTAAAATGAACTTACCTCCTTTATCATTACTTATTGCTTAGCTTTCTTTACACTCATTTCCAAACATAGTGTAAATTTTTCTCCCACTTCAGACTGAGCTTCAATTCATTCACTCTGTGCCATGGATATGGATTTTCCAAAACCAGAATCAAAGCCTCGGTTCACACTCGGCAAGCAGTCCTCCCTGAAGCCAGAAAGAGATGTTTTGCCTTCTATGGCGGCAGAGAAGGAAGAAGAAGAGGCGATTATAGACTCAAGGATTCGGCTAATGTACCTAGCGAATGAAGGAGACATGGAGGGTATTAAGGAGCTCTTGGACTCAGGAACCGATGTTAATTTCAAAGATATCGATGGACGCACCGCTTTGCATGTGGCCGCTTGTCAGGGATTTTCCGATGTCGTTCAGCTATTGCTCGATAGAGGAGCTGCCGTTGACACCGAGGACCGCTGGGGCAGCTCTGTAATTTCCTGAAAATCTCGTTTGTTTGTTATTTAATGTTATCTGAACACCTTTAACTAAATTTTCGGCTATACATGTTTGTGTTTAATCATGTAAATTCTCAATTTGTCAGTGAGTTTTTTCTCAGTCTAATATTTTAAGTTGAAGGGTTCACTAGAATGATTTTGCTAGTTGTGTTTCTAATGAATGCGACTTTATAAGTTTATGGATGGGAGGTGAATTTATGCTTTGGCAGTTTGGCTGATTTTATATGCATATCTTTGTGATTGCATTCACGCATTGAGGTATTAACCAAATTTATTTGGGATTAAATGCTATATGGATGGGAAAATGTTTAGCTATGGAATAAGTGTAGGAAGTTTAGGAGCTTGCAAATGGAATGTCCATTGCATCACTAATAGTCTTTGTTGTGACTAAAAGTACACTGGGTTTGAGTTTTGGTCATGTCTATGCGATGCCTTTATATTGGGATTACATTTATGTAATATAATATTACTTTTTATTTCAACTATGTCACTCATTTTTTTTTGATTGGTATTCAGCCTCTTGCCGATGCTATTTATTACAAAAATCATGATGTGATTAAACTTCTCGAGAAACATGGTGCAAAACTTCCGGTATGTGATACCGCATCATGTAATCTTTGCCTTATTCTTAAGTTCTAGCTACAATTATACATTCATTCATTTGCCTTAATCTTTTTCTTGCTGCACTTGATGTTTTTTGCATGCCATTATGTTTGTTTATTATTTTGCTTGATTTTGTCGAACTAGATAGCTCCCATGCATGTGCAAAGTGCTCGTGAAGTTCCCGAGTATGAGATTGATCCTAGAGAACTAGATTTTTCTACCAGTGTTGATATAACAAAGGTAACTTACAATTCTCCTTCTGCCTTGTATTCAATTGCTGTTTCTTTGCTGGTTAATGGAATTTTATTTGGAATTTTATCCAATATGAGATTTACTTCCCTACATAATTGAACCACAAAAAGTGTCTTAGCTGTATTGCTGAATGCTTTATTAAATTATGGCCTTACAATTTAATTTTTTATGGCTTTATAATTTAATTTTGATGTTGGCTTCTAGTTTCTATGTTAATGAAATGAGTATAGTTATATGATTTAATATCTTGAAAGGGTAAATGTTGATTCTTTACTAGTCAACTTGTTAGAGGTTAGAACATCGCAACTATTGAAATAATTAACTAGCAGAGTTTGAGACAAGAGAAGAAGAAAATATAGATGGAGAGCTAATATTTCATTAATAATTTGATAAGAGGAACTACAGCAGAAATAAGAAGAAGAAGATAAGGAAAGAGGATAGAGCTGATTGAAACAATTCAGCCCCCAGGTTATGCCTGTGCAGAAGGTTCTGCCAAAAAACAAATAACAGAATTTGATACCCATATACAGCTACTGCTTACAATATATATAGGCTATCCTATAACTAATTATGCTGATGTGTATCTTCCTTTTCTTGCTTCCCAATATTCCCCTTTTTTAGCTGACTTATCTCTTCTAGAATAAACTAGGAAGGGTTTTGGGCCATTAGCTATATTCCTATCACAACTCAGCTGTGTAAGGTGACAAACATTAATGCTGTTGTGTTTTCTCAATTGGGATTTAAGCCGAGGAAGAAAATCTAAGACTGATGAGGAATTAGACATGACAACTTTAATTCGGGGAAACGAGGAAGTCGATCCATTTCTTGACTAATCATGATTACTGTTAATTTCTAGGTTATGATTGGAATATGAATTTGGGTTTGTAGTAGTTTCTTCTCTGCTTGCAGTGAACTATGCTTATTGGCATTTAAAGTCTACTTTGCAATTTTTTATGCAACTTCTTTATTATAGTAAATTATGTAGCTTATGGGTAGAATTAGAATTTGTTATTTAATATATGATTCTTCCCATTTTAGTGCGCAGTAGACCAAACTGCGATCTTTGTAATTTGATATTTTATTTTTTAAATTTTGGTTGCTTTTGCACATAATTTTTTATTGCTGCAACTGGTGTTGCTATTACATTTGATTATTGCCACGGTTAAATTAAAATATTGTATAATCTTTTCTTTCAAATTTCAATGAATGTGTCTCAAAGCCCTTGCTTGTCTGGAGGCTTACTTACCTAACCTTGTGTGCCTCACATTTATGTTTTAACAGAAATTTGCTTTTTATCAGATTGTTCTACTAATGCAAAAGAAAAATGTAAATTTTGGCTGCAGTATGAAGTGTTTCTAACAGAGCATTAACTTGTCTGCTCTTTGATCCTTATTTGGAAAACTTTACAGGGCACGTTTCGGAGTGCATCATGGCGTGGAATTCAAGTTGCTGTTAAAACACATGGAGAGGAAGTCTTTACAGATGAGGACAGAGTGTGAGTTGATCTATGTTTTTTCTTGTTTCTTAGTTTCCTTTTTGAACTTGTCTTAACATTTGTAATTAATTGTCATATGTTTTTTTTTTTATCTTCAGCAAGGCTTTTAGGGATGAGCTTGCATTACTTCAGAAACTTCGTCATCCAAATGTTGTTCAATTCCTGGGAGCTGTAACACAAAGCAGTCCTATGATGATTGTCACAGAATATTTACCTAAGGTTATCCTTTATTTTCAGACTGATAGATAAATTTGATTTGATTTGTATGAATGATGGTAGGCTGTTGTACGCAATTGCTAGCATAAGACTGTGCTTCATCTCTATGATATGGAATTCACATTGGCAAACATTTAGTGATTGCTGATTTCAAAATTAATCCATAAATTCAAATTACCGGGGACACATATTCAAAGTTATGAATTTGGAAAGTTTTCCTGTGTTGAAAGAAGCACTCTGATAGAGCAGTGAGGAAATCAGAGGAAAAATTGAGAGAGAAAACCAGGATGGTCCCCTGGAAATTTTTGTATTAAATTCAATAGGATATTCTCCTCAGTTGCAGAGATGAAATAACAGAGAAGATAATAGCTAAATAGGAAAAAGAAGATAAGGAAGAAGAAGGCTGTACAGAACCCCTCAGGTCACACCCTAACAGATTAACAAATCTGCCCAATACAATGATAAACAAAAGATGCCCTCTCTCTCCTTTTTTATGCAATATGACATGTCCCTAGATAATTCTTTGCTCATGTGTCCTAGCTGTCACCTATTTCCCTTTCCTAGAGTATACTAAAAATGTTCTTGGGCTTGCAGTAGTGGATCTATCACATTCAACTGTTAAAACAACTTAAAATCCATCATCCTATTCATGGGAGAAGCATCTAGTTCTTAAGGCATCTTCTTTGTTCTCACTGCATTGTGATCGGGAGTTGCAATATCCTCTATTATGCAAGATACATCTTTGAGTAGTAAAGAGCAAAGTAAAGTCAAATTTAAGGCTTAGTAAGATAACATTATAGGTGCTTTCTAATTTCTAGTCTTTATAGACACTACACTTTGGTGTATTTCAGTTAAGCAACTACTGTTCCTCAAGTTTGCAGTTTTAGCCTCACATTCACTGGAAGGGTTGGCTTTGTGCTTCTAGATATATTGTGTCTACTTTATATTGTGCTTATTTTGGTTCCAGATACATTGAGTCTCCTTTATATTGTTCTTATTTTGGGATCTAATAGTCTGAGGGAACATTAATTATGTTAGATGCGTATGGGAAATCAAGTCCTTGTAGGTAAGGCATAGTGTTTGAGTCTCATATTTGAAAGGTTTGAGCCTTTCTAGTTTTCATATAATGAAAAAAAATAATTTAAATTGCCAACCTCAGAACTGCCCCATAGTGATATCACTTATGCCTGCTGTCAAGTTTGTTCTAGCTTGATTGAAGTTCTTTCTTTCTATTGGAATGTTTTCTATCACCAGCATTTTTTATATCATGAACGATAGTATAAGCTTTTCACCAGCAAAAAATGGTGGAAGAGAACTTTTACTTAATAATGTTGTTTTGTTAACTTTCTTGTATCCTGGCATGCCTAGTTCTTTATTTTCTTGTACTCTGTTACTGCTTGGGAGTAGGTGCAAATGCTGACTTTTTTATTTTTGGTTACATGGTTTATTGTATCCTAACAATTTTCTGTGAGGTGATTTAGTTTTGCAAATTCATATTTTATTTTATAATCCTTTTTAGGGAGATCTTTGTGCTTATTTGAAGCAAAAAGGTGCATTAAAGCCAAGAGTTGCTGTAACGTTTGCTCTTGACATTGCTAGGTCAGTAATGATATTTATAGTATTCCAGAGATTCGTTACAAGCTAATTATAAGTATTGGCTTATTCTGATATGGCTCTAATGTTTATGGGTGATTATGTTTCTTTTAATGGAGTATGGGTGATTATATTTAAGTATGACCAAATGTCAGTTTTTGCAGACCCGATTGGATTTGACGGATTCACATAAGGATTTTCTCAGTTATGAATTTTTTTTTTTTAAAATCTTTTTTCTCCTCTTTTCTTTAAAAAAATTATTTTGAATTATTGTTTGAAATAACTTTGTACTTGTTTTCATGCGAGCACGTTAATATAGGATAAATGACTAGATATTGAGGATAAATAAAATTGTTCAGCTCTCTTCCTCTTATCCATTACAAATCCATTGAGATAGAATTTTAATATCAGTATCCAACCCGTTGGTGTGTATAAAAATTCCTATCCTTATTCCTATTTTAGATTTTTGTTCTTTTTTTGATACATTTATCAATTATTGTATCCTTGTAATTAATGGTTGGTTATCCTCTTTCCAATGCACTTGAAGAAATGATCTCTAAGTATGTGAATTTTTTTTTTTCTCTTTTTTGAGATAACATGGCCTGGAAGGTAGAATCTGCAAATTTTAATATTTATATTCTACCGTGGAAACATTGGTTGATTTCCAGTTATAGGTTGTAACCATTTCAATATATAGTAAGATGGAAAATAGAATTAGTAGAGTAACTCAGAATGAACTTGTAGAAGGTAAATATCTCAGTGTAATCTTAAGTTTACCTGATCTGAATTTGAAAATCAATAGGGAAAAGGATTCTGAGGCTTTGACTCCAATGAGGAGGAATGGACTATTTTATCTCTTTTTACGTGAAAGTGTTGCTGAGGATTAGTATTAGCTTTTCCACAAATTACTTCGAATGCAGAATTCTGTATCTGCCTGATATTTTTTACGTTGTTCTGAACTATGTAAACTTTCATTTGCCAATTTAACTCTGCTCTTGTGAACACATCACTTCCACTATTTTAATTTGTCTTTATGGCATGGGTTCAGCTTAAATATAGAATATTAATTTGCTATAAATGATCTTGTGTGTTCGTGGTTTGTTTTCTCTCTTTCTGCATGCTTAACTGTTGAATCATGCTTAACAACAATCACCTTGTAATAATGATTTCTCTTTTCTTTTTGTTTTTGCTTTCAATCACTGCTAGTGAATTAAAATATATTACAATTTCTGTTCATGTTCTAATAAAAATGCTCATGTTCTGACAGTCATGTGTGCACCTTTCACTAAAATACCTTGGTGCATGGTGGCCATTGCATGTTTGTTTATTTCAAATAATATTTTCAACTGTGGTTGTTTGTGTGCAGTGCACTACTTATTCTGACATTTCATGTAGGGAAGTGAAATGATATTCTAATGTATTGTGCAGGGGAATGAACTACTTACATGAGCATAAACCGGAGGCAATAATTCATCGAGATCTTGAGCCTTCGTATGTTTTACTTTATTGCAGCCACGAAGTGTTTGGCTTGAAGTTTCGATTATATTCCTTATTGTTTAAATCTGTTTGAAAGTTTCTTATATATGATGAGTAAGACAACAGAAACATACTGCGGGATGATTCAGGGCATCTGAAAGTTGCAGATTTTGGAGTCAGCAAGCTTCTTAAAGTTGCCAAAACAGTCAAGGAAGACTTACCATCTCAAGACACGTCTTGTAAGTTTTCTGCTTTGGGCAAAATATTGCTGTCAATTGTTGGTGGTGGTAATCTGAGCACGCAGTCTTTTAAAAATTAGATGGTAAAAGTTTTTGGCTTTGTTTAGGGAGTTGTAGAAATCAATTTTGTTATCATAATATTCATGGTGTGTTCATTAGCCTAACAGGTGGCTGCATAAAATACCCACAGCATGTCTTTATTATATTCTGTAAAAGCTTCCTAGGTATTTAATTTACAATGGCCTCTGCAGTATGCAAACCCAATTTGTTTATAGCGTTTAAAAACTTGGAAAAATGCTCAAACGTGAAATCTTTCATTTTTGGTAGGGCGATATGCGGCTCCAGAGGTGTACAGAAATGAAGAATATGACACTAAAGTGGATGTATTTTCATTTGCTTTAATATTACAAGAGGTCTCCACTTTCTCTCTCTATCTCTCTCTCATGTTGTGTCTATGATTCTATTTTTAGTTTCTTCCCATTGAAAGTAGCTGTGTACTGCAACATTATTGTAATATATGTGTTAGCATACTGTTGACAATAGGGTTTTCTAATGGAATCACTTATTGGTTTAAACAATGGTCTTAGCCTCGGGCAAAAAATAAGCATGTCATATGCATTAAGTATTTGCTCCTCACACAACTAACTTCTCTTCTTTTAAAATCAGGACTTAAACACCTCTTTTTTTTCTTGTGCCAAAGGGTAGGGGTCTTAGGACCTACAGGGACATGTGTTACAGGGTTCTTGTGCATGGATTTTTGTATATACAACTTGTTGTACTATGCTCCATAAGTTGTCACCAAGATTGTTTACACTAGTTGGTACTTTGACCTCAGTATCTTATCGTTGGTGAGAAAATGTCAATAGTGTAGCTTTGCATGTTAACTTATGTAGATTTTCAGGTTTAGCATCTTTACTTCTTTTCCTGTGAATAATCCTGGTTCACTGGACAACAAAGATGTAGCCATTAAGTGCTTGAAACCCATTTTCTGCAAAATCCTGCATTTAACCATTGTGACCGGTTGACTTGATCTCTGGTCGGTTAAAGTGCCTGGTGACCTACCATGGGAGCATGGTGGCTCCTGAAATCATCTTATGCTTGGACTAAAATTTCATAGCACCTTCAGTAGCTATGCGACTTTTACCTATTTATGTCACCGATGCTGTATTATTGTCATGGAGCCAAATAGAGATGCTAGTGTTATGGTTAAACAATATATATTTGACCATTATTACTTTTACTTTGTTGTTCTTTCCTCTTTCAAGGATAAAAGTGTATCATGTAAAAAACCTCCAGCTCTTTTTAAATGTTATTAACAAAACTATATTATTGTGATTCTGAAGTATAATTTAAAGTATTGCATTATTTTGCAGAGTAATGTATTATATTGGAATTTGAGTTGATTAAACTGCTTGTTTAAATTTTAACATTACTTATAAGGTCATTGTAATTGTTATAAATATCTGTATTTGCGTATGTATTATGGACAGTTGATGTTTTCCATTTTGGCTATCGATCACTGTTGTTGGCTCGGTACACCTTTGATTGCCTGTGTATTTACTTATTTGAAGGGTGGTATTGTGGGATTGGTCAGATTTTGATTTTTGGTGCTTGCATTTTGAAATATTAAGGTCTTCCTTTTCTGTATGTGAAGAACGTAAAGGTTCTTCAGCATTTTTATTCACACCTTCATTGCTTTTATATGTTTTAGATGATTGAAGGCTGCCCACCATTTCCAAAGAGGCAAGATATTGAAGTTCCTAAAGCATATGCAGCAAATGAACGGCCACCATTTAGAGCTCCTTTAAAGCGATATTCACATGGACTAAAGGGGTAATTACTTGAGCTGATTTTATTGTTTTCCATCTTTATCTTTTCTACTTCTTCAACTTCTATCGGGGCAATTTTATAAATATACTACTGGTATGTTGTGTTGTTTAATGATCAAGTCTGAACTGTGCATTTGTTGTTAGTCCCTAAACTGTTATGGTATATAAGAGTGGAGATTTTCTGACGAGAACAGTGATTGGATATTTTTTGAGTTCTATTATGAAACCACTGGCTTGTAGTTTTAATCCCTAAACTGTTATGATATATAAGAACAAAAATTTCTTGACGAGAACGTGATTGGGTATTTTGAATTCTATTATGAAAGCACTGGCTTGTAGTTCGAACTATATTTCATAATCTCTACTACTTTACATCGACTGTCTATTTCTGAAAACTATGACGCCAAAATTGTTCCTTGATTTTCTATGGTTAGTTGTGTAACGCTTGGATCATATTCCACTATTGAAAGAAACCAAATTCAGACAATAGATTGAAGGAAAACCAATACACCATTGATCTGTCCTCTATTAGTTATCTATTCTTGGATAAAGTTATATTTATACTTTGGTCTGATCCCAATTCTATCTCAATTTACTGGAAAGTGCAGAGAAATTTATAGTGTTATGATGCATTTTGTGAGGAGGCAATTGATCCCCAACTATGTCCCTGATCAGGTTGGAGAGTGTATAATTTGCTTCAGAATTGAGTTAAATCCAATATTAAGTGATTGGATAACAACAAATTAATAATTTTTAGCCATTTGTCTGGCCATTGTTTCTAATTTCATTTGTCGTTGTGGTAACTTTAGTAAAAGAGACGAAATTTCACAGGATTGCTCTCTCTTTGAAGGTCGTTTGTTCTTGTTTTTGTTTCTGGAGGGAGGGTTCTATGTCCTTAAGATTCTCCCCCCTCACTTAACTGCTCGTGTTATATATAGGTGGGGCTGGGGAGGATGTTGGTTTGAAAATAGTTTCAGTAATTGTTCAAGGGGAAAAATTATTATTTAGACCCTACATTTGATGAAATTAATTACTCAAGTGATTCTTCAGTTTTTCCATTCATTTCTGATAAAAATATCAAAATATTCTAAAAAACGCACCTCCCCCTTTCATTAGCATAATACTTAATTTTGAGAAAAAGGGGATTTAACTTGTGAATTTTCCTTATAAATAAGATTTTGATAACGTTGCGCCAGTTGGTGCAGGTTGATAGAGGAATGTTGGAGTGTTGAAGCACATAAAAGACCAACGTTCAGGGAAATTATAATGAGATTGGATGACATAAAGTACCGCATTGGTCATAAAAGTAGTTGGAAGGTTGGGTCATGTAAATGTTTTTGTTGCTTAGATTCAAAGTGGAAAAGGGATCGTCTCAATCCAAGCAGCTATTCCTCTCGTTATGTGAGTAAATGACCCTTTCAAGTTTTCTTTTTTTCTTTTTGTTTCTGGGTAATTGTGATTAATAAACATACTTTTTGGCATTTTGAATTTTACTCATCCTTTTCTTGAAAAAAAAAGAGAGGAATGTTACTCATTGGCTTTAGTTTCTTTATTATTTCCCCCTTTTTAGAAGTTGGGTAATGATAAGTGTATGTAAAAGTTATGTCAGATGCTTCACTTGTGAATTACTCAATCTAATATACACAAATAAAATGGGGCGGAGGGATTAGTTTAGCCGTTAGTGCATTGTATTGTGATCTATTGGTCATGAGTTTGAATTTTCATTCGGACATATTAATAGGGGAGGGTCACTCCCTATGTGTGGTCAATGGGTTAAATTCATTATTTAAATTGAAAAAAATATATATACACACAAAATAATGTCATATCTTAAATCTTTCTGTTAATTAAAAAAAAAATATCTATACACAAATAAAATAATGTAGGATAAATTTATATTTTCCTTTTGCATTTTACAATTGTGATTCGTTTAGTGCTTCTTTGCTTCTTTTTCAGCCTGAAATGAAAATAAAAATGTTATTAGCATATAGAAGAATGAATTTGATTATTTTATGGTAATTAAATTACTTACAGCTTTAACAGCTCTTTCGAAAGCATCCCATCCATAATTTTCAACATATTGGACCACTGATTTTCTAGCATCAAGACTCATCATCTGAAGAATTTTCTTTTGATTGTCGGAATAGTTTCCGTCCACTCTGCCGCCGATCTTCACGTACTTCCTCACATAATTCTCATAGATGTATGCAGCTCCATTGAATACAGGTAGCACAAGCCACATACAAAATAACAGCTTTATGTATCCCCAAAATGGAAACCTATACATATATATATGCATATGAGTAGAGTTAATAGATTATTAAGGATGCATTCATTTACAATATTAAAAAAAAAAAAAAGCCAAAGAATAAGAAGATTACCAAACTAGGATTTTCCAAAATGATAATTCAAATAAGGTTATGAGTGAATAAATTATCCAATATGTTAACCATTGTTGATCATCTAACGTTGAAGGGCTTTCAATAGCTCTCAATGATGCATACCTGTTCATCATATATGAATTTCATTTTCAAGATAAATTTCACTATTTCAACTTTAACAAATATAAATCCAATTTGGTTCACTTACAGTGGGAAAAGAAGCATGATTCCAGGCCTGCAATGGTACATTAAATTGTCGTTAATATCAAACAATGGATAATTTTTAATCCATTTGGCAATATAAAATGGTACAATGCATAGTTTGATCTCTAAACTTTTAAGAGAGAACCATTTGGCTTTTGCAACTTTGCGAGGAATGTTTTGCCCCCTAAACTTTTAAAAATCGATACGTTTCTTTCGCCAGACATGAACTTGTTTTTCTTTGAAAGTTCAAAGAGTAAACTATGCATTGTGCCAATAAAAAATTGAGATTATGGGTTTTTATTAATAGAACAAAATGAAACCAATAGTTTTAACTAATTACCCAACAAGAGCATCCAAACGCTTTCCAATAACACCAAGGAATCCCATAGTGAAATAAATGTTGTGCCTCCCAAATTTGATCT
>CATIWJ010450399.1:0-23190 GCA_949640765.1 Croton laevigatus | reverse complement strand
AATATGGTTTTCGAATATTATTATTTGAAACGAGATTTTGATTTAGATTGAATTTGCACAAGTTTTGCTTCAGATTTAAAGAACTCCATTGAATAATTTGTTTTAATGATTAGAAAATTTTAAATTTATGTACTATCAGACTAGCTTTCTATTAGTTTTTGCAAGTAAAAAAAAAAAAAATAGATCAGGTCAACCCTAACCTGATCTAACCCTAACCCGAAGCAGATCAGGTTAGGGTTGAGTTTTCTGACTTGTTTATTTAAACAGATCAGGTTAGGGTTGGGGGGTTTTTCAACCCGAACCTGCTCAACCCGAACACGAACCCGACCTGCTTTACCTGTTTGACACCCCTAATCTCACAGAAACTAGTCAAGTTTATTCCTAAAGTGCTAAATTAGAAAAAAGGGGGTTATGAGTTGGAAAAAAATAAATAAAATTAAAGAAAATGCAGCAACAAATTAAAATTAAAAGCAATGGAAAACAAATAAAGCCAAATATATAATTCTCGGTATGAAATTCTTATGTTTGATCATTAAATCTAAGATAGCTTAATAATTCCATATTATAAACAAGTTATAGCCAAAGGAAATGTTTCCCAACCAATCTTTCCGTATTAATAGGTTATTAAGATACGATTTAATAATAACCCCTAAATAACAAACAACCCTAAGTATGATAAAAAATTTAATTAGTCAATTGAATGAATATTAGAAATACCTTGCCCTAGTTGACAAATTCTGTGAGAACCCATTTAAATTAGATTATGCAATTACTTAATATAACCCGAAAGCTTGGCCACAATCAAGTTATACCAATCGCTGTTTCTATCAACTCGACTAAACAATTACAAATTTAATCTCATTGACTAGTTATATGCATCTTATCAATTAATCAACTAATAAAATACATTAAGGATGGAGGTTCCCTATAAGCTACAATAAACATGAATGCAATAGAAATTAAAAAGTAAAAATAAAGAATATTAAAATCTTACAAACATAAAGAAAATCAATTTAGAACTAACCCTTTGCTAGAGGGAAGAATTTAACATCTAATGGCTATGGAGAAAATAAGAATAAAACCCTAAAAACTTGTTGGGGAGGAGGCTATCCAAGAATGTCCTACAAAAGACCTAAAACACACCTATATATTGACTAAAACTATAGCAAATAATAATGTAACAAAAGTGCCAAATAAGATATATTTAATTATTCTTTTTAGGCTGCTATTTAGCCCAAAACGTTAATTAACATTGTGGGTTCAATTGTCTAAGTAAGTGTAGCCCGTATCTCCTGTTCTGACCATTAGCTTTGCTAGGGCTAAGTTTGGCAGCATAAAAAATGTCTAAGAAAATTCAAGCAGTAGCTCCTTTGCCTTAAACTCTTTAAATATGTTCAAAATACTTACTTTTCATCACATCTAGCAATTCCTAATCAGAATATATAAAAGCAAATAAAAGATCACATTTAAGTATAATAAATCATCAAATAATTTGAGGCAAAAAAATATGTTGTATTTGCAAGCTATCAATATTAAAACTACTTAGGTGAACCCAAGGGGTTGGCTTGCTGGTGAGGTAAGTCACCAAAGATCAAAAGGTCCTGGGTTCAAACCTTGGGGGTAGCTAAAGATAAAAAAAAAAAACTACTTAGGTGCATATTTTATTATTTTGAATTATTATCTTAAATTTTATATTTATTTTAATTAGACCAATAAATATTTTATGTTTGATTTTGATGATAATTTGATTATTCAATAATATTAATAAATTATTTTATATGTCGCAGAAGAAAATGTTTTAATGTAATATAATGTATATATATGTTCCAAGATATTTATGACATGGTTGGAATTACAAATTTATTATAAATTTTCTATTTGTCAAAAAACAAAAAAAAGAATAGTGTAAAAAGGGCAAAAGCTTTAATTGAAAAAGTTCAATTATTAATTTATTTTATATAATATTTCAAAGGATAATTTTATACTGCAATTAATATATATTATCGCCCCTTATCTTTCTACTAATTATCCTTTCAAACATATCAATTATTTTTTTTTATAAATGGAAAGGGGAGAGTGGCCGATGGGAATTTGAATTTTAACTCTTTAGCACAAGTAATAAAACATTAACGACTGGGTAACCCTCACTTATCATTAATTAATCACCCTTGACCATCCAAAAAGTGTTAGAAAGCTACAAAAGGAAATGGAGGGAGGCAGTGGGTAGCAGACACGAGCGCCACCAGAAACGAAAGGTTCCAGACTTCCAACATCTCACGACTCTTCTTCTCTCTTTCCCTTTCAATGGCTGTCGGCGTCCTCGCTCTTCAGGGTTCTTTCAACGAACACATTGCAGGCACTCTTTCTTCTCACATTTTATATGCAATTTAGTTTTTATTATATTTATTTTCTTTTGTTTGCTCTATTAGTTTTTGCAAAATTATTCCTTTTCTACAATTTTATCTTTTTGCAGCGCTTAGAAAATTGGGTGTCAAAGGACTTGAAATAAGGAAGCCAGAGCAGCTTGATAATGTCACCTCTCTTATTATTCCTGGCGGTGAAAGTACCACCATGGCAAAGCTCGCGGAGTATCATAACTTAGTCAGTCGCTTACTGTATCATGCAATTTTATTTATCTATCTATTACTTACTGTGAATAGTTCTTTTTTCTTTTTTGGGTAGTTAGATTATTGTCTAACGGTCTTGTTTTAAACTTTCGAGTCAATTTTCTAATTTGTCTTTTTACAAAGGGTTTGGAGTTAATCTATTATTGGTTTGATTCCTTTTGGAAATGAATTTAGAAAAATTCAGTTTGTAAATTTCATGTTTTGATTTTGAAGTCAATAAATGATTGCTTAATACGTAGCTTTAGGCTTAGAAGAAGTTACTAGCTTTAGTTGGATACACTCTTGTGAAGTTTATAGTTCATTTGAAAATTTTGTAAATGTTGGTAGAACGTGGTTCAAGCATTACTAATTTCACAGAATCAAAAGTAGCTTTGTAAATGAATTTTCTTGATTGGAAACTTGAAGATGTTGATTTGTAAATATTCATCTTTAGTAGCTCATTTGTGAATTGTAGTTCCCCGCTTTGCGAGAGTTTGTGAAGAAAGGAAGGCCTGTATGGGGAACGTGTGCTGGTCTCATCTTCTTGGCAGACAAGGCTGTTGGTTGGTTTTCAGTCCTCAGCATGTTTTTCTTTATCAGTTTTAAAATTGAGAGATCTATGCAAATTTTTAGCATTGTGGATTAGTTTATATCATTTGATTTGAATATTAGAAAAACGTCGTTTCGTTGAATTTCAGGGAAGAAAACGGGAGGACAAGAATTGATTGGTGGCCTGGATTGCACCGTCCACCGGAATTACTTTGGCAGTCAGGTAAAATTTTACAGTATGTCCAATTTTCGCCTGGGGTTCAGTAGGTTAAACCTTGATAGTTTAGCATGTGAAAATAAATAATACATGTTTAAAACTTCTGATAAAAGCATGTGCGGCAATCCATATCCTTGTTTGAATTTGGCAACTTTGGAAAAGTTTGAAGCAAGGGGTATCATGTGACAATGCATTTTAGTTTCATATCAATTTTACTCTTTCAAGATAAGGATCTATGATTTTTGTGTAGAATAGGGTAATATTACATTTTTTGGTGTATAAAAAATACATGCAATCATTAGCTGCAGTTTGCAAAATCCTGACAAATTTCCTTTATTCGCACATTCATAATTATTGATCCACTTCCGGAGTTTTTATTCAAAATTGCGCCCAAACATATGATTTCCAGTATCCAATCCTATCAGTTGAACATGGCAGTTCTTAAAGGAAATAATAATACTTTATCCACAAAATTGGTGTGCCCTTTTGTCTTCAAAGCAAGAAAAACAAGAGCATTGGATCCATATGGCTTCCTAATTCACTGTAGGGACTCATCATTTTAACATTTTGAGGTTTTGGGAACTTATTTATTACTTACTATACACTTTAATGCTCAGCTTCAAAGCTTTGAGGCAGATCTTCCAGTTCCAGATCTTGTATCTAAGGAGGGTGGCCCTGAAACATTCCGTGGAATTTTCATTCGTGCTCCTGCAGTTCTTGAAGTTGGGCCTGGAGTTGAAGTGTTGGCTGAGTACCCAGTTCCATCTACCAACGTTTTGTATTCTAGTTCTGCTGTCCAAATCCAAGAGGTTTTTATTTTCTGCTTTCCTTTGTCGATGTCTCTGGTTGTTTACCTGCCTTAGCTCATATTGATATTTGATTATGTTGCATTTGCTGAATGATATTTACTTGATTAGTTGAATTCTTTAAGTGCTTGCCATTCCATTGCTATGGAAAGAGAAAAACAATTTCAAATGGTCGGGGTATAGTTCTTCCAGGATTTATTGATTTATTTTTTTGCTTAAGATATTATCATTCAACATCAACCATTAGTATGCCACATTACATATGGAAAGAGAAAATTTCAAATGGTCGGAGTATAGTTTCCTCTGGGATGTTGCTTGTTTGAAGTAACATTTTTACTTTTTGTGTGCTATTTGTGGTGGTGTCTTTTGAGAGAGAGATCAATGGGGACTTAGTTTAGTGAAACTGGTGTTGTTCTGGCTGAATTGAATTCTTTTTTTTGCTAATATATACATATATTCCCTTCTCTTAATCAACTCCTTGCTGTCCATTTTTCTCTTACTTTTTCATTTTCTTTTATTGAAATCAGAAACAAATTTAAAATTTAAAATTGAGGACCCAAACATGCAGAATTATATGGTTTTACAAAAACCTAAATTGACTTTGAGCTTAATACCAAACTGGGAAGTATTACATGGTTTGTCTGTTGTCTGCCAATGGTTGCCTCTGATAATTTCTGTATATTCAGGAGAACGGTGTGCCTGAAAAGAAAATTGTTGTGGCTGTAAGGCATCAGAATTTGCTGGGAACTGCCTTCCATCCTGAACTTACAGCTGATACTCGATGGTGCAGTCATTTTCCATGGCCAGTTCATTTTCTGTTCACTTTTAAATTTTGGGTTCTAAGTTTTTGTTCTGATGCAGGCACAGTTACTTCTTGAAGATGGGAAGTGAAGCTCGAGAAGAAGCCTCAAGTAGCATTGTTCCAGCTGGGGGTTCGGAAGATCAAAGCTTTGTTGAAAAACCAAGTATTGATCTTCCCATCTATCTATAGTCACAAAAAGAAATTAATTTTCAGTTTGCCAATGGTTTTGTGTTTGCTTCAACATTATATGCCCATTGAAGGTCAGTTACTGTTTACAAGTCAAATGACAGATACACATTCAAGCAACCCATCTTTGTACACAATGTTCAAAGAATCAAAGTAAGTTTTTTTTTTTTTACAAAAACTAGGCATGTGACTGCCAAATGTGCAAGATTGTGCATTTTTATTAATTACATGAATTCTCTGTATTTGCATATTTCATAATTACATTTTTATTTTAAAATTAGTAGAAAGTATATTTATAGATCCACATATGATTTTATTTGTATGATATGATAAGTGGAATGTTACATTTCTGAGTCAATTCCAATTATTTTAAACAATTGTAACTTATTTTTGCCTTTTCATATTATATTTATGATATTTTGAAGTTTTAATTCTTAATGTTATTATTCATGTATCTTGCTTTTTATTCCATTGTAAATAGAAATTGAGATAAGAGAGTAACAAAATATAAAGATAATAAATTTGTTATAGTGTCAGTGTTACATTGAAGAAAAGTTCTATTATTTGAAATGCTAGATGCTTCAATTAGAAGATACTTGCCTTTTTTTTTTGTCTTACCTTGTCATTTACAAAATAAATTTAGTCATATTCAATGGATTGCAAGCCTTAAGTTTATACTGTGGGTGAGGACTATTTGGTAGTTACCGCATGTCGAACCAATGAAATAATTCGGTTTCAGTTACCGAATAATATTACCGTTTGTGAAATTCGGCATTCGGTAATCAATATTTGGTGACAACCAAATTTAAATACCTAACCGAAATTTAAGTAACTACACCGTGTTATGTTCTATTACTTCCTAGCCTTCGTTAAAGATTTGCAAGGTTCTCTTGCAGGTTAGCTGTAGCTGATTTAATTTCAATTTGTTATAGTATTGTTGTTTCATAATCCAATTTGCAGACTTGGCTTTTCTTGCTGTCTCCCATTTACTGAATTGATGTCATTTGCTCTATTATAAATTTGTTCCCTGCTGCAGTATTCTAGTCATCTCATTTTATATTTGAAATTTGATGTTTTGTCTGTGGAAAATGGGTTTGCTTTGTTCATTTACTTTGTAATCTTTGTTGCATAAACGATGCTCGCTAATTATAGATTATTGCTGCAAAATGAACTGATTTGTTTGAGTATGAGCAGTAATTTTTTCTGGATTTGTACTTTGATTTGCCTGCATTTATCTGCAATATTATGAAAAAAACAGCTCTTTCTGCAACATATTTGGGGATGTAGATTTATAGCATATCAAACATAAATAACATCATATAGTCATTTGGGAATGTAGATTTATCATTCTTTCGATTCTAAGCATACAGAAGCGTCCCAAAGAAGAGTCACAAGCAAATATTATCACACAGGTAAATCATAGGACACCCATAAAACTCAACATGAAGCTCAGATGTATGGGAATGAGGTGCATTAGGTAAAATATGCAATAATTTAATTTAATATTTATAATTCTAATTAATTGAGTCTGCCCCTCAAATAATCAATTCTATCTCTAAAGTTTGTAAGTTTTCCTAATTTAAACTGTTACTTACAATTGCTATCTCCGTTTTTTTTAGATTCTTTATATTTGCTTTTCACCAATATCAATAAAATTAATTTTTCATCAATATCAAAACAGAAATAACAATAACTAATTATTGATCTTTTAAAAAACTTACTTTTTCACCAATATCAATAAAGAAATAATAATAAACAATTACAAAACTTACTATAAATGAAAATGTAAATAATCTAAAAATACATCCAAAAATGGAAACGTAAAGAATATGAAAAAACGGAGGTATTATAATTTAAGATGCTTAACTCAAATTCTAACCTTAATTATAATTTAAATCACATAAATATATTTTGCCAACTCAATCATTTCACAAGATTCTTCATTCACAATAATTTATAATTCATTTAAATTAAACTATGAACTTAATATTAATTTCTAACAATCTAAATATATCATCAATGTAATTACTTACAAGGGCCTAAATTACACCAATCATGTCTAATAGGGGTGTGCAAAACCCGGCCAACCCGACCGAACCGAACCGACGTGTTCGGTTTGGTTTAATCGGATTGATCGGTTCGGTTTTATGTTTTAAGAAAAATAAAAAAATTAGTTCGGGTTAATTCGGGTTAAACCGAAAAAATCGATAATTTTCTTTGTATTTTTGCTGAAACCCGACGGAACCGAACCGAACTGACGAGTTCGGTTCGGTTCGAATTTTAATATTAAAAATTTTCGGTTTTTAGGTTGGTCGGGTTTGGTTCAAACGGTTTGGTTCGGTTTGAACCGAACCCAACCGATGCATAACCCTAATGTCTAATAATATTTTTCAACTAATTGATAAGTAGAGATAATTACAGAGTTATTTATATAATTTATGGATATGTGTAAATACTAAAATTTGCTATCTATTATCAGGCCTAGGTTCATACCAAAACACCAAATCAAATCCAATCGAATTTCAACATTCTCCTAAGCTCCACAATTCGGACACCATTCCAATCTTCTTCTCAGTCTGGCGTCACAATTTCTCAGCCTCGTGTGTCGATATCAACCTCAATTACATTCTGTCTCAAATCGAGAATTTTTTCACATCATATATCTTAGGTTTCAGACTTAACTCAAAAGCAAAAGGTAAATTAACTCAAACTAGACCAAATTGAACCAAACCATCATCAATCAGCCCAAATCAAAGTCAAACTGCCCAGTCAGCAACCAAGTTAGTAGTCAACATCCAACCATTATGTGCCACGTGTCAGCGCATGGCCATATGCACCAGCCACCTCATGTATGCTTACGCTTCACGTGTAGATAGACCCTTAGCGCGTGGCAGCCACGTGCCACCTTTCACCACTGTCGTAGCCACCTACCACGTGCACTACTATACCGAACACTCTTGCCACATGTCTACCGCTATATTCCCATCTTCTACCACCATGTGTAGCCTGATGATTGCATCATGTGTCTCTCGGCAGAGGATGCCATGTGTCCACGTGATGTCTTTTCTGTTCTAGGTCCCATCAATCTGATTGTCCCTTATTCCGACTTAGTTTTCACCTATTCTAGAGTGTTCTAATTCTAGAGTATTTCCTTCTTATTCACTAAGATAGGCAATTGTAATTATAGTCTGATTTAGAATTACTTCCCTACACTTGGAACTAGGCCTTGCCTAACCCTTATAAATACCCTCACCCTCCTTCAATTCAAGACAAACTGAAAGCTCCAAAAACACCTAATTTCTCTCACAACATTGTCCATCCAAATTTTCTCTCTCCATACTTTAGATTATTTTTCTTGGGTTCTAAACTCATAGATACCAAGATTTAGCTTATATATTGTTGAATAATTAACGCTTAGGTATCGTATTATGTCTAGTTTTACAATTAATATCTTCTTCCTCATCATCTAAACATAATAACATGTAATTAAATCACTTTACGGTGATATAAAATTACATCTGTCCTGGTCCTGAATTCAAATCAGGTATGCATGTAAGCTTGAGAATTAATTCCAAACTACATACTTAATAAAGTTAAAATACTTTCTTTTTCTCTTTTTTTTTTTATTAAATTCATTATAGTTTAGTCCTTGTTTAAAGTCAGTCTATAAGTTAGTTCACAACCAGTTTATTGCAAATTTATCCATACTTTATTCTTTTTACAAATTGTTTGTTTTTAGTGAATCCATAGAATCAGTGATGAAGATATGAGAATATCTTCTTTCCTAATTTACAGCAATTAGCTTAATTACAAAATTACAATTACCTTGTATAGTTATCATCTAGTGTATATAAATAGGGCTTTCGTATTCTTTACAAACACATTGAAATATAGAATTCTCTTCTGTTTCTCTCTTTTGTTTCATGGTATTAGAGCCCCTGGAATTAATCTCCAAGCTTTTGAAATTTGGTCACAATTCTGTGTTGCCCAAGAAAGCAGCCGTCTAGATAACTTCGGGTCACCTTTTTTTAGTGACGTTTATGCTACACCGCCCTACCATTTGCATCGCCACCCTCTGATCAGCAGTCTTCTAATGTAGCGTCATTGAACGATTAGAGAGTGAAGCTCACTTGCCTCTAGTAGAATCTCGCCAGTCAGTCACTCGTCGGCGCGTGAAGGTGCTTCCGACAGACCCATTTTTTTCGCCCTTTTTGCTGGAGGTCGCCTTATAATCTCAAGGGTCTATGCAACATTGGTTGGTCCATCAGGGAAGTTTCTGTCTGTGTAGCAATGATTAGTCCATTAGTGTTGTTATGTTTTTTTATCTTTCATGTGCTGCGTGCATTTCTTTGCTTCTAAATCCCTTTATGATGACTACCGAACAAAAAAACACATCAGTGCCTCGGGTTATTCCTATTTTGTCCAAAATTATAAAATAAAAATTAAATAGGGAGAACTATCTTGATTGGTCTAAGACCATTCGGTTGTATTTACGCAGCATTTTGCAAGATAACCATTTAATTAAGGATCCTTCTACTAATGTAACTAGAGTATATTGGTTACAGATTGATGCTCAACTATTTCTGCAAATCCAAAAGTTCATTGAGAGTGAGTATGTTGGGCATATATCTTATTGTGAATTTGTGAAAGAATTAATGGATTACCTATCATTTCTATTTTCTGGTAAAGGAAACATTGCTCATATTTGTTATGTTTGTAAAGCATTCTATCGAGCTGAACAACATGAACAATCTCTTCAAACTTATTTTATGAATTTCAAACACATTTATGAGGAGTTAAACTCATTACTACCTTTTAGTACTGTCATCAAAACCCAACAAACTCAGCGAGAACATATAGCTATTATGAGTTTCTTGGTAGGTCTTGATCCTCAATTTGATGGTGCTAAATCACAGATATTGTCTGCTTCTGAGATCCCCTCCTTAAAGGAGGCCTTTACTCGTATGCTTCACACTGATACTAGTTCAAATTCCTCGATTGTCCAACCAAGTGTGCTCGTTAGTCAGAATGGAGGAGCAACTAGTCGATTTCAAAGTGGTGGCAAAGGCGGGAATAGTAATAATTGAAGTACTAGAGATCATGATACATAAGGGAGTAGTTTGTTACTATTGTCATAAACTAGCACATAAAAGAGGACCTGTCACAAGCTATTAAAGAAAAATAAAAAATCTCAGTCATTTCATGTTGCTACAGCTAACGAAACTCAGTCAAATCTTGATAAGCCTGTGACTATTTCTGCAAATGAGTATACAAGGTTTATTTGCTATCAATAGGCACAAAAGAATCCTCAACCCATCATTGTTCTTGCTGAGTCAAGTAACCTAAAGACATTTTCTTTTTTCTTCATCCTAATGTGTTATTGATTCAGGTGCAATAGATCATATGACTTGTAATCCTAACTTATTTTCCATTTTTCAGTGAAATAATATTTCTTCTTTAATCACTTTAGTAGATGGTTCCACATCTTTTGTCATTGGTTCTGGAACTATTAAAACCACACCAACAATTCATTAATCCTCTGTATTAAGTTTATCAAACTTTTCCTTTAATTTGATATATGTTAATAAGATTACTCGAGCCCTTAATTATTGTGTCTCATTCTTTTTTTTTTTTTTATCATTGTCTATTTTAGGATCTTATGATGAAAAGAATTATTGGTAAAGGACGAGAATCATGATGGTTATACATCTTGGATTCTCAGGTACCATGGGCTGTTGCTTGTTTCAGTACTTTATCTCTTTTTAAAGCTCAATGTCAGTTGGGATATCCCTCTTTATCCTTATTGATGAAGTTGTGTTCTCAGTTTAGTAGTCTATCTTCTTTAGATTGTGAGTTATGTCAATTTACGAAACATCATCATTTAACCTCTGTCCCTCGAGTTAATAAAAGAGCTAGTCATACTTTTGAAATAGTACATTTTGACGTTTGGGGTCCATGTATGTTACTTCCCAAATATGGTTTCGTTATTTGGTTATCTTTGTGGATGATTCTTTTAGAATGACTTGGCTTTATTTAATGAAATCTCATTCTAGGTTACTTTCACACTTCAAGTCTTTTTGTGTTGAAATAAAAATCCAATTTGGTAAGAATATTCAAATATTACATAGTGATAATGCTAAAAAATACCTTTTTTTTTTTATATGTTTCATCACTATATAACACAAAATGGAACGATACACCAATCATCTTGTGTTGACACTCCATCTCAAAATGAGGTGGTAGAAATGAAAAATAGACATCTGCTTGAAATAGCTTGTGCTCTTTTATTCCAAACACATATTCCTGAACAGTTCTGGGCTGATACTGTCTCCACATCATACTTCTTAATTAATTAAATATCCTCTACAGTTTTGCAGGATCAAATTCGTTATAAGATCTTATTTCCTAACTAGTCTGTATTTTCTGTTGAACTTCATATCTTTGGTTGTTTGTGTTTTGTCCATGATGTTCGTCCTCAAGTTTCCAAGTTGGATTCAAAGTCATTAAAATGTATCTTCCTGAGATATTCACGACTTTAACAAGGGTATCATTATTTTTCTCCTTTCATCAACGTATCTTATATCTAAGGATGTCACATTTCATAAACATCTTTCTTTCTTTAATGCTTCATCAACATCTCTATGGTCTTTGGATGATGAGAATCTCATATAGCATATCTCTAGTATCAAGGTTCCCAATCCTCAACAGCCTTCTCGTTATAGGCCAACCATCACTCAAGTTTATATCAGAAGACCCTTTTCTTCTGAGCTAAGTCCTGCACCAGTCTCCTCTTCGGCAGATGATCCTACATCTAGTGACCTTGATCTTTCTATCGCTCTTCGAAAAGGTAAATATCAGTGTACTTATCCCATTTCTTCTTATATTACCTATGACTATTTATCTCCTGCATTTTGTTCATTTGTTGCCTCTCTTGATTCTATAGAAATTCCCAAGTCTATTCACCAAGCTCTATTTCATCCTGGATGGCATAATGTTATGCTTGAGGAAATAACTGCCTTGACTGAGAATGGTACTTGGTTTGGTTACTTTACCCCTAGCAAAAAGGCAGTTGGGTGTAAGTGGGTCTTTGCAATCAAGTTTAATTTTGATGGCTCTGTGGCTCGACTAAAAGCTCGCCTGGTGGCGAAAGGCTATGCACAAACTTACAATGTAGACTATTCTGATACTTTCTCTCTTGTAGCAAAATTGTCTTCTATTCGTTTATTTATTTCTCTAGCTACTACTTATGATTGGTCCATTTACCAAGTTGATATTAAAAACGCCTTCTTGCATGGAGACCTTCAGGAAAAGATTTATATGGAGCAACCACCTAGTTTTGTTGCTTAGGGAGAGTTTGGCAAAGTTTGTTACCTTTAAAAATCACTGTATGGACTAAAACAGAGTCCTTGAGCATGGTTTGGAAAATTTTGTCAGGCAGTAGAAAATTTTGGAATGAAGAAAAATAAACATGATCATACTATTTTCAATAAAAAATCTGCATCTGATATCATTTTACTTGTTGTGTATGTAGATGATATTGTTATTACTAGGAGTGACACTCAGGGAATTTCATCCTTGACATCTTTCTTACATAGCCAATTCAAAACTAAAGACTTGTGGCATCTAAAGTATTTATTGGACATTGAAGTATCTAGGAACAAAAGAGGTATCTTTTTATCCTAGAGAAAGTAAGTATTAGATCTATTAATAGAAACTAGGAAACTTGGTGTTAAGCCATGTAGTACTCCAATGGTTCCTAATCAGCAACTTACAAAGGATGGAAATGCATTTGATGATCCTGAGAGATATCGACGACTCGTTGGAAAATTGAACTATCTCATAGTGACTTGTCCTGACATTGCTTATTCAATAAGCGTCATAAGCCAGTTTATGGCCTCATCTACAATACATCATTGGGCAGCCTTGGAACAAATTATATGCTATTTGAAAGGCATTCTTAGACGAGGTATATTGTACCAAAACCATGTCACAATAATATTGAATATTTTTCTGATGCAAATTGGGCAAGTTCTAAGATTGCCATAAGTCTACTACTGAATATTGTGTTTTTGTTGGTGGTAACCTGGTTTCATGAAAAAGTAAGAAGTAAATGTAGTGTCACGATCTAATACAGAATTTGAATATAAAGCAATGGCACAAGTATCATATGAAGTGATATGAGTCTCTCAATTGTTAGCTGAAATTGCCTTTAAAGTCTCAACTCCAGCAAAAATATGGTGTGATAATCACTGCCATTCACATTGCTTCAAATCCAGTCTTTCATGGGTAAACCAAGCATATTGAGATAGATTGCCATTTTGTTCGAATGAAAATTCAATAGAATGTGATATCTACTGCGTATGCCAAATCGGGAGAACAATTAGGGGACATATTTATAAAAGCACTCAATGGAGCTCGGGTTTCTTATATCTGCAACAACCTAGGAATGCTTGATATTTATGCTCCAGTTTGAGAGTAGTGTTAGAGAATTCACAGAATCAATGGTAAAGATATGGGGATATCTTCTTTCCTATTTTACAGCAATTAGCTTAATTACAAGATTATAATTAACTTGTATAGAGATCACTAGTGTATATAAATAGGGCTCTTGTATTCTTTATAAACACAGATTGAAATACAGAATTCTCTTCTGTTTCTCTCTTTTTTTTATTTATCATTAGTTTATTATTCTGTTTTCCCTTTTTTACATTTTTTTTAGTGTTTTCATGCATGCACAACTCTGAAATTGAGATATGAGCTAAATTTTTGCAGTGGGCCATTCCAAATATGAGATTTAGAATTATTTTTTTCCTAAAAATTTGTTCCTTGTGATTATTTAAATATTTATTTGTGATTATTTGTTTGCATGCAATTTTTCTTACAAAATTCGGATTTCTTTTCTTCAAAAATAATTGTTTATTTTTTTCCTTCTTTATTTTTACCCTAAATATACTTTGGTTCAATATTAGTGCATTTTTGCCCTTTGGATTAAATGAAGTTATTTTTTTTCCAAATTAGGTTTTTCCTTAGTTTTCCTTCAAAATAATAAATTAAAATGGCAACTCTCTTAAAAATATTTTTCATGTCCTGTGAGTCCTTTTTTTTCTTACTTTTCTTAATTTTTCTCCAAATCAATTTTGTGCTGTGGATCAAAAAGGGGAGAATTCTTGCTGCTGGAATTATGATTGAAAGGACGGTATCCCTGCAACCACGCCAAACAATTTGTTGTTGCATACTAGACGGCATGGCATGGCATGGCCTATAACATGAGAACTCTGCTAAATAACAAGGGCATGTGCTCGTACCTTCAATGTAATATGTATATTATTGACCGACGATCTGAAAATAAAAAAATTTCTAACTCGAAACCATTCTTTTTGACTTTTGAAATATGAACATAAGAATGTATAGATAATTAGAAGAAATACAGAAAATTATAAAAATTTATGGAATATGATTCAGGTCATGATATATTAGGATTCCCAAAATTTTTAATGGTAGATAGACCTAAACGATCGTTCATTCCACTTGCAATAGCACAATTAGTTATTCAAATGAAAAACATTTGCGAGCTTCTCCTCAGGTGAATTCCTTATTTTTCTCCTCAATCTACAATGTATTATATCAAAAAAATCATAAAATGTTATGAATGTCTAATTGTCGATTTAGGTACACAAAAACTATACCGAACGACAGGACCTTGCATGTGCCTGCACACCTTCATTTTAGTGCCAAACGATGAGATTGCCTCCAACCCCTCTTTTTCCTCTCTCTCTCCCTTCCCCTTCTATCAGTCGCCACACTACTCTAATTTTTGCAACCCCTAATCTCTTATCGAGATATGGTATTTATATAGGGTAAACTTCATAAATTCTCATTGTCGCCCCAAAGCTTCTTTTCTCTTCAAGTAAGTCACTCTGTCCCCAAAATACACCTGCATTTCCATTTGTAATTAAAAACACTAGAAAATAATTTATAATTAATATCTAATATATTTTTGGTGAAACTTAACAAATATCAAATTTCAAAATTTTATTATAATAAAATGTCAATAAGTTTAAAATATTAGCTAAATATCATTATTTTCCAGTATGATATAGGAAAATATACACATTTTCAGAAAATACAAGTATTTCCATTTTCACAATATTAGTAAATAAATATATATTAACTTATATATAAAAAGTAAATATGTGTATTTACCCGTAGCTAAAAAGTGACATTTACTTAATATTTAAAAAAATATGATAATTTATTTACTAAAACTAAATTTCAAAAATTGACATTTATTATAATTTTTTTATATTTTATTTTATTACTCCAAAATAATTAATAATTAAATAATAGTTATATATGTTTAAAATAATTTCAAATAGTTATGTTTATATATATTATTGATTGCTTAATTATTGACCGACAGTTCGGATATTCGAAAATCTCCTTGGAATCCAAGTTTTATTATAGTCAAAATTATCTAAATTCTACTCTAAATTTTAATTTCACATAACCGAGTCCAGATTTTTTTTTTCTTTTTTTCAAAAATATCAAGCATGCAAGCAATGATAGACTCTCCGACCAATACCAATATTTTACTTTAAATTCTTGTAATAACTTGCAGAAATGAAAATGTTTTATTTATCTATTAAATATATTAAATATATCAGAAAAATTAATTATTAAATATATAAAAAAGATGAATTAAATGTTATGGAGTGCTCTAGCTCTCTTTTTCTCTCATTCGAAGTTTCTTCTAAAATTTATTGCTCGTGCTACTGCCAATTTTTCTTATTTACTATGCTGCTTTTCTTATAATTTTATTTGTTCTCAATAAGTTTTAACTCGGAGTTGGAATATAGATTGATATCTTTACTAGTTTTCGTCTCCCTTCTCCTTTATGGAGTTTTTTAATATTTTTATGTTTAGACGATTTTATTTGCTTTGTCACAATAAGATAAAAACAGGATTATTAATCTCTTTTGGTTGAAAATTTAAAATCTTCAAATTTTGCTAATAATGTTCTATATATCGATGGACTTTGTTAGTGCGACAATGTTCCTCTATCAATATTTAGTTATTCTAAAAGTTCTACGAGTTTCATTTGTCACAAAGTTTTTGAAAAATAAAATGCTTGAAAATGTTATTGCAGACGATCGATTGAAGAAGGACCAGTGATCTAAAGATTAATTTTTCTGTCAAAATTTAAAGAATACATTCAAACTAGAAGTTTTAATTATGTATTATTGTATTTGTCGCATAAAATCATAATTATGGTTATGTATCGTGATTAGTCTATGTATTAATGATATTTTTCCAAAAAAGGCAAAACAATGTCATGGAGCACTAAGATGTGCGGTTAAAGTTTCTCCCACCCACCCATTATGTGATGTGAAAGGATGAAATATTTACCGTTATTTGCAGGAGCAGCAAGTCCCTTTCCTAATAAGATATGTTCCTGTTGTCGTGGACCTGAATCTTCGTTGGAAGGACAACATCATATAATTGTGCCTCAATTAACGCTATAAAATGTCAACTTTTAAACTTTTATAAGCAAGAGGAATATGGCAACGTGTCCCCATAATATGCATTTTTGATTGATTGAGTATGGTGTTTCCTGTTTCATCAAGCTTTCAGGCATGTGATTATAAGTGGGGCGATTCTACATGTCTCCATCCAAAATTTCGAGATATGCATGATTTTGATTTTTAATTTTATATTTTTATTTATTTATATGATAGATTATTTATACTGAGTTTTAATAGGTTACAGTTCATAGAAATTGACTCTGTATTATAAATTTTATATAACTACAAAATTAACATTATTATTATTTTATGTTTAATTTATAATATAGAGTTAAATTCTGCAAACTGTTAAAATTAAAATTTATCTCGACACTTAATACAGACAATTCACTGTATAAATTTGGAAAAAAAAAAAAAATTATGAAGGTCTGGAAATACTTTATCAAGACCTCCGCATTAGCCATATGAGCAGGAGTGGTAGCATAAGATAAGGAACTTTCAACATGGAATTTTTAGATTTTTGAGCTTCCCACGATTATTTAATTGAAATGCTTATATTTCTTCCAACTTCACCATCAGCCAGCAAATCGACTTTCAACATGGAATTTTTAGATTTTTGAGCTTCCCATGATTTTTTAATTGGAAATGCTTATATTTCTTCCAACTTCACCATCAGCCAGCAAATCGACTTAAATTTGTATGAATATAATTTATGTGTGAAAAAAAAAAAAATTACTTCTCAATGATCGAATAAGAACTTAAATTAGATAATCACTGATAAAAAAGTTGGAGATCGTTTCTCAAAGTTTTCAATTATGATTCTGTAGTTTTTTAGCCAAAGTTACAAAATTTTGTAAAAGTTAAAAATTACTAATGTTCAGTTATACTTTATTAAGGGGTATTTGTAATGGCTTGTGCTTATTGTCTTTTCTTCAATAAGTAGCTTTTGTCTATTAAGCAGCTTATTTTCATTTAATCCACAACAACATAATTTTGATTAGGAATCAAAATGAAATTTGTAGGGATTGAAACGAAGTTTTCACCTTCTTCCTCATCCATCCAGGCACTTGTTTTGTAATTTACTAATCAAAAACTAAGTTTCTATTTTCGACACGGACATGAGTAAATGATGACATAAAAATGAAGTACTCATCGAGAGTAATTTAAAATTGACCTTATCTTCTCCGTCTAACCACTAAAGCACCGAGAAAGATGAGTTTGAAATTTTTGGTAATTTGGCTGAAGAATAGTGTCGTGCTTTGTGTTAAAATGTTTGTTGTATCTTGGGCTTCCCAAATCCGGCCTCAGATCGAAATTGTGACCACCGCAGCACCATGAAAATGGTGAAGAAAGTAAATGGTGGTAAAGGAAAGAAAAAGGATATAGTTGGATTTATTAAATATTTCAGGGGTTTGTTAGGATGTTTTTTAATCAACCACACAGCTAAAATAGCTTATTTTAAGGAGAAATCCAAAAGCCCCAAAAACCTGCTTTAATAAAACTCCTTATAAGCTGCTTATTTTTGGCCAAAAAAGTCATGCCAAATGGAGCTCTGTTGCTACTTATTTGGAAAAATGCGTATAAGCCGATTTTACCAACTTATATGCATTGGCAAATACCCATTAAGATGGGTGACATTCAGTATAGGGGTTTTGACGTAAATAATCTATTAAAATTAACACATTTTTTTGAAAAAAAGGTCACTTTTTTTTTAAAAATAATTATTAAAATAACCACTTTTAGTCATAATGAAATATACACAGTTTTTTTTTTTTATAAAAAATATATACAGTTTATAAACATATTATAAAGATACTATAAACAAAATATAAATAATTTATAACGAAAAGAATATAGCCATATTAAGAGTTAAAAATTAAAACATGGCCTTTTTAAGAATAAAAATTATAATTAGGATAAAAGTTATTTTTAGAATTAAAACTAAGTTATTTTTTATATTATCCTTCAATATACATGTGATAAATGAGAAGTTATAAATATTATGGGTAACTATTTAGAAATAACAATTTTCAAACTTATTGAATGGAAAGACTAATCTGTGAAGATTAAATATTTTTTATTCATCAAAAGAGAATGAATCATTTATGTTAAAAACTAAGTCATTTTCAAAAATGCTTGAAACCGAGGTTTAAAAGTGCTTAATTTTAATTTTTGTTGTGCAAATGTAAACATTAAGATGAATGTTGATTTGATAAGATTAAAAATAATCACATTAGGCAAAGATATTGCGAATACCATAAATTAGATGAAAATAATCTCTTTGATATCCTTTTAAGATTCTCTCTTTTGATTGTTCACATATTTTTAAAGAAGCCAATGTTAATTGAAATTGTATAATTATATATTAGGTAGGTCTCCATATATAGATTCTGTATTGTATATGTCATTTTTTCTTTTTAACATAGATATTCTAATATAAGGGGAGGAGGAGAATAAGGATCGAACTTAGGTTTCTCTGGTAAAGTTGCTGCACTGTATTACATATGTCATACATTAGTAATGATAAATATCAGAAATTATTTATCACTATCAACGAGATTGGTCGAAATTGCTTTAAATGGTAATCGATTTGAATTCATATAATAATAGATTGTGACTTTTTTTTTTTAAAACCAAATTTAGGGCCCTTTTTTTAGATAACATATGCTAGTATTTATAGACTACAAAGTTAGATTTGTTTGCATAAAATTGGTCCATGTAGAAATAAAAGTAGATCCAACCTTCTTTTTTTTTTCCATTTATAAGGACCGACTTCTATCTTTGTTTAACCAAGAAGAGTACTGGACAATTCATATTTATGAATTTATCATTTTATAACATATTTTACATTCATTCCATTTTAACTAAACTTGCATGGATTCTGTACAAGTTTAACATTAATTTCAAGTGTTAAATTATATAGTGATTGAATTAAATTTTGAATTGTCTAACATATAATTTGAGGCTCCGACTAATCTATATCCAAGTTGAACAAAATCATTAAGGATTAAAAATTTTCCCTGCCTAATTTTAAATTTAATATGCATGTATTATTCTGGCTTGAATTCGCGATATCCAATTAATGTTTGGAATTTTAATAGGATAACAACATGTATTTTTTCCCTTTTTATTTTTGAGTTCCAATGGTTTCTGGACATCTAACCACGGTACTGACATTGAAACAGAATCATACTCTAATAACTAATATGAATTCAGAAGAATCCAAGTAAAGTGAATGTTTGAACAGCTAGTAAAGCCCTCAAAATTAAAAATAATATCATTTTCTTAAAATTTCTGCTTATACAAGTTTTGAGCTCCTTTAATGAACTGAAGCAAACATATAACTTTAAGCTTTCTTAAGATTATACATGAAGGAAAATACACCACTACTTTCAAAAGTCAGCAACAAGGATGCCAATCTTCTAAATTCTAATGCTTATAAATAAGCTTTCATTTGTGGACCAAAACTACAAAGTCTGAAAGCCATATTCTTTTTATCTACTTGCAATATATATAATAGTAATTCAGAAAAATAAGGTAATTATAAATTAGTATGGCTCAGCTAAGGCCATACATTGTGGCTATCTTCGTTGTGTTACTTGCAGTTGAAGCAACCATTGTTCGAGGGGCTGGTAGTTACAGTGGTGGTAATACTGGAAATAATAACAATAAGGGAAGTGATAATGGGAAAGGAAGTGAGGGTAACAATGGAAAAGACAATAATGGTAACAATGGAAAAGGAAATGAAAATAAGGACCAGGGCAATAATGGAAAAGGAGATGATTTTGATGAAATTGAACCTCTAGGGACGGGACAAGAAAGAGCAAAATGCAAAGGAAAGGGAGGTTGTCAGATGAAAACGCTTGTTTGTCCAGCACAGTGCCCTCAAAAGAAGCCTAAGAACAACAAGAAAAACAAGGGTTGCCATGTTGATTGCAGCAGCAGGTGCGAAGTCACTTGCAAGTGTAAGATTACTTCACTTTTTACTTTTTCCTTTTACTTTCAAGAAATTATAGTTTTGGTTCATTATCGTTGCATTGTGTTTCATTCGGAGATATTTGCAATTTATCACTCATAAATTGCACATATATGTGTATAAAACACAATCTAACAGCTGAAACACGCTTTTTCTATAATAACGTTGTTATATGAGCTCATCCCGAATAATGATTGTTGATTAAGTAGTTGAATTTAAGTCTCAACTAAATAAACTTAGAAAACAAGCTATGCATGGGAGTTCATATTGGTTCAAGTCAAGCCATGCAGCTCAGAATGGTATATACTTTTTTTATAAGAAAGGATAAATTTCTAACTAATGTACAATCGATGGTGCAGGGAGAAAACCCAATTGTGATGGATATGGCTCATTGTGCTATGATCCTCGATTTGTGGGTGGTGATGGAGTAATGTTCTACTTCCATGGAGAAAAAGGAGGAAACTTTGCTGTAGTTTCAGATGATAATCTTCAAATCAATGCTCATTTCATAGGATCAAGACCAGCAGGCAGAACAAGGGATTATACATGGGTTCAAGCAATTTCTGTAATGTTTGATACTCATAACCTAGTAATTGCTGCCAAGAAAGTCTCTCAATGGAATAACAAAGTTGATGCTTTAATGGTGAAATTTGATGGAGAAGAGATCACAATCCCTAATGACACAGAAGCAGAATGGAAATTTAATGATAATCAAGAAAGACGAGTTGAAATTGAAAGAACTGACAATACAAACAGTATAAGAGTTAAAGTTGAAGGTTTAGTTGAAATGGATATTAAGGTTAGGCCAATTGGGAAAAAGGAAAATTGGGTTCATAATTACCAATTACCAAATGATGATGCATTTGCTCATTTGGAGACTCAATTTAAGTTCAAAAAATTATCAGATTCTGTTGAAGGAATACTGGGGAAAACTTACAGGCCAAATTATGTAAGTCCAGTTAAAATTGGAGTGAAAATGCCAATTATGGGTGGTGAAGATAAGTATCAAACTCCATCTCTTTTGTCTCCTGTTTGTAAGGCTTGCAGATTTCAGTTGACCCAACCACCTTCAACAATCATAGCTCAAGAGGGTATTGCTGCTGCTGTCTGATTCATTTGATTTATTAATAAGCTTTTTTTTATAATCATACAATTTAATTGAAATCAAGAATAATAATTATATGAATAAGTGAATACACACATATATATAAGCATTGAAAATTGCAAGTGCTTATATATACATATATATCTATATATATAGTTCTTTTTTCAGTTGTTAATTGAATGGTCTTTTGATAATCATTTAATTCAATAACAAATATGAGCTAAAATATATAGTTTCTTTTTTATAAATAATATTATTGTTTACTTGTAATATTTTGGTTTTAATTATATATATATATATATATATATATATATATATAGTTGCAGACATAATACTATTTATTTACAGTGATCAGTGGCAGACATGTTACTATTCATCTACAGTAAAAGACGAAAATCACTATCTCAACAATAATTGTTCCGCCTATAAATTGGATGCTTCTCTTCATTCAGAGGCACCAATTTTTGCCTAGCTAAATCCAGATCCAAGATAGATTGATTTTAGAATTAGAGGATTCTGAAATGATTTCAATCTTAATGTTAAAATGATGAGGATTGACAAAATAATATAATGCAACCGTAAATCAGTCAGGTATTAGCCTATCTGAATTTCATATCCGGGAGGACATAAATGGGCGGGATTTCCTCTTTAGGTTTTAGGAACAATCGTGTGTTAAGATTTGGGAATAATCTCACATTGATTAAAGATAAAGTTAAATTGAATTAAGTCAATTTCCGTAAACCAAATTAATAATTGGTATTATAAGTACAAGTATTTCACCCCCAAAAATTGGCCAATTGATGTTATTTTTTATATTATGGAATCCTCTTGGACTTGAGTGAATTCAATTTGGTTCAGTCATCAAATTCATTTAGAAGCAGAAATTAACTTTTTGAATAAAATAATAAGTTGATGCCAACAATGAAATGACAATACAGATGAGTGGAAATATGATATTCTTCTTCATTGAACTCATTGAATTAAATTATTTACAGTCTCCAGAAGATCCGCAATATTACACATGCACATTATTGCATAATATATAACAAGTCAATTAATTGTTTCAGAAAAAAAAGGAAGTCAATTAATCTCAGATCTTATAATAAGTATTAATTGTGTTTGTTGGATCCTATGCATCGAGACTTGTCATCACATGAACGAACTATATATAACTTTTGGCAATGCAATTGCAACATAACCCATTAATTAATGTTTAACTATATTTATTTAAATATCATTAAGCTTATAATGACACGTAAATCTGGATATTGATGATGTGATTGAGCTTTTAATGCAATGATAGAACAATTTTATTGTACTCTCATATTATTAGCCAAATACATAAACTCACCCTTTAAATTTTTAAGAAATACCTTATTTGCATTAAAATTTTGAGGTGAATCTTGCATTGTGAATTCCTT
>CATIWJ010450392.1:0-19119 GCA_949640765.1 Croton laevigatus | reverse complement strand
CACGACAATCTTCTCTATCACTTTTGTCGATTTTTAGAAAAATGCAGAAACACATCGAAACTCAACGAGAGCTCTTCTGATGACGCTGAAGGCTTTCTGTGAGGTTACCATGCTGGTTTGGCAAGGTTAAAAACAACTCTTTCTAACAAAATGATTTTTCCACAAAACACCCATTTCTGCAGACAGAAAGCTATCAATATCAACCGAAAGAATTCCCGGTGAGTTTCAAAGGTTTCTGTATGTGTACGACTTCTAGGTTTTGAGAAAACAACTTTTATATTTTAAATAAGTATTTTGTGTGAGATTTGGAAGAAAACTTGCTGATTGTGGTAATCCATTTTGGGAGCTAAGTCTGGTTTTATCATTGAGCTTTTGTTTTTGGGGTAAAAAATAGCATTAATAATTGTTCAACATATAATATAATTCTGCAATGTGAAATCCATAAAACATAAACAAATTCTAAAAAACAACACATCCAAAATATTCATAATCTTAATCTTGAAACTTCAAATCTTGAAATGCCAGCACTTGTTTATTTATAAAAAGGTTGATAACAATTATGCAAATATATATAAGAAGGTTGATAACAATTTTGAATATATATATATATTCAAAAAAAAATACAACACACGAATTATATTTTATTAACAAGTAAACATAACATGCCATCTTTGAAATTATGAATGTCCTATAAATTTTCTTCATTATTTTTGGGGCTAAGAAAAGGATCGCAACCAATTTTGACTGTATACGGGAGCCTCTGTAACTTGAGGAGTTAAAGAGCTCCTAAAACAATCAAATACTCCATCCCCATTCTAAAAATATATTTAGAAGCAACTGTAGAAATCAAAATGGCTAAAACATTTTTAGTCATTTCATACAGAATTGGAAATCTCTTGCAATTCAATGTCCACCATTCTAATATGTGAAATCCTTTATCCTCCGATTGAATAATACACTCTTTCAAATAGTTATCCAAAATCCAAATCCATTTTGTTACTTGCATCACCACATTTTAACATAAACTTTGGTTAGTTTCATTACCATTTCCCGTGACTAATGAAAATTGGGCAATAAGTTTTTAGCATTTTTCGGCAAAACCGTGCACTATTCGTAAAAAGTAAAGTCATGCTCAGATTCTTTATGACAACCTCTTCAATTTGGCATATTTTTTTTTTGTCCATTCATTGCCTAAAAAGGAAATTAAATTTTCTTTGGTAAATTTTATTTTGGTTCTTTTGCCGTTGATAATAAAAGGAATAAGATGATGAAAATTTATATTTTGGTTCTTATGTCCTATCGGTGACATAAAAATGAGTTAGGAGTCTCTAATTGTTATAAAAATTAAATCTAGGGTTTGTGAAACAAATTGAATTTAGGGTATCTAAATATTACATTACTTAAAATTAAGGTACTAATGGTGCAAATAAACCTTTTGTAAACAATTTTTACAAATAGCTAACAATTATTATAAATAATGAAATTTATGTCAAAATGTTAAGTGTTTATGTCATAATAAGTGTCCATCCCCGTGTCACAACTTCCACTTTTGCAACTATTAAAAAATTGATAGTTATTATATTAGAAATATAAAATTTATTCATTGAATGATCAATATACTCTTCACACTTAAATATTTGTCCAACTTTCAACGTCCATTATCTATTAATAATTTAAGAGTATAAAAGAAAAATCATCACTTAATTTTATTATAATCTAGAAATAAAACACTTATTATGGGATTAAAAAAAAAATAGAAGTTGGGACACTTATTATGAGACGGATGGAGTAGCTAACAGTTAAACACTACTCTAACAGATAATCTTACCAAACATACCCTAAAGTTGCAATCATAATATAAAAAAATTAGATATTAGTATTTTTTTTTGCTAAATTTAGTGATTAAATATATTTTATAAAAATAAAAGAAAATAAAATAAAAGCAGAATAATGGAATATATAAAGTTTTGATGGTAAATAAGTAGTTTGAATTCAAAGTGCATTGAGTGTTGAGAGGGAGAGTGGAGTGATGAGGAAGAGACGACCAACAAACAAACAAAAAAAAGGTGGACTTAGTTTACCACTCCATTTTTCTTTCATTCAAATTGTCAGACTCAGCCTAAGCCGCCCACAAAAACCCTAAAAACCACTTCTATAGTGCTCTTTGGGGTCCGCTAATTCTTCATTTCTTTTCCCATACTTCACACTTCACTTTGACTTACTTTACATTTTTGCTCATCTTTATAATTACCATTTTTGGAAACACAAAATAATTAATTAATTTTATAAATTTATTATACAATTTCTGTAATTTTAATTTGTTTGGTTTAGAAACTCTTACCATTAGAACAATTTTACTCAAAATCAAATATTATAATATAGATTTTAAAAAACCTGGCCATATATTATTTAATTTTTCAATTTGAAAATAATATATAATTTTAGTTTTCCCTTTGAAAAATTTGGAATGAAGGACTAAACAAGATAACTAAATATTAACTATCTCTTTATTATTTTATAGAAATCTTTCAAGGGAAAAATACTTTTTTAAAAATTTATTTGAATCAAGTACTCAATAAACAAATCATTATTTTAGAATTATTTTAACTTATTTGATGTAAGTATAATAAAATTATTTAAATTAAAATAATAAAATTTAAGATAATTAATTATACGATATTTTAAAGAGTATTATGCTCAAATTTTAAAATATTTCCACTGAAATTACACAAAGACTACATAAATGAACTAATCTAATATTGGAAAGTTAATAACCGAATAATTGGTTTCATAAAATATAAGGAAATAGACGAAATACTTAAAAGAATTACAGCAATTGAAATACAACTTATATTTTTTCACACAGATAAAAAATTTCAATTATACAAAATAAAAATTAAATCTTCAACATGCTTCGCCTGTTTATTCTTTTTTGGCCAATCTTTGATTAATATTTGATACTTGAATCTTTTAGAGAGTGTAGCAAATAATCTTCAAATTAAAAATTTATAAAAATTGTATCTCTTATTGAACTTATCTTTAATAAAAAGAATATCAACTAAACTATACATAAGAAAAAAACAGAAACAAACTGCTATAGAATGAAACCAGCAACAAAAAATTATTTTTATTAAAAAATATTATTAATTAAATATTTATCAATGAATGTTTTGGAGAGAAATTATTATTATTATTATTATTATTATTATAAACGTAGTATTGGATTATCAAAGTAGAAAAGTTGACTTGACTCACCAAATCCGCGTATAGATAAAACGAATAGTTTACAATTCATCACCGTCAGGCAATTCATCACTTTCAGGCAATTTAATGTTAATGCAAACCCACTAACCATTTTTTTGTCTTAATCTTGTCTTTTTTGGGAATTTTGACTTTGTTGCTAATATGCTTCCAGTCGATTGATGAATGGGTTGGTTCTATTATTATTATTGAATTGGTTCTATTATTATTATTGAATATATATATATATAATCAAAATTTGAGACCTAAGACGAACCGTGGTCACCCTTATATAATACTGAACGAACAACAAGACACAGAAAGAACACAGGGTGATGTCTGATGGCAAATACTCCGATGCTTAAGTTAGTAAGATATAGACGAGTGATAATATAGTCAGAGTAGTGTTGAGTGATTAACCTTTTCATGGAGAAGAGTTAGGGTATTTATTGAATGATCCCCAACGATTACCTTCCTGGAATATAGGAGAGGTGAAGATAGTGCTCTTAACCGTCAGAGCGTATATCTCAATGTGGCGTGACACGTGGTGCATATTTCAGAGTACGTTCTGGGAACAACAACTACTGGCTTGATACTTGGACCATGGTCCGATCTCAATGCAGGACGATCTCAGGATAAGCCCAAGATATCGTTGATCAGGCAGTCGAAGATGGTGCTGGGCATCCTATATTGATGCTGATTAACCCATTCACGATTGTGGAGATGCTGCCATATAGGAGGCGATGCCCAAAGTTTGAGTGTAGACGACATCATTTTCCTAGGTGATGTCCGTAGTTCAGATCCAGACGATCCCTAATGAGCCAGGATGATATTATGGGTTCATACCTGTAGTCAATCCTTAGAGTATTCTTTGGCAACACGGGTTACTTGGGGTTGACATCATAGATAGGCCTAATTAACATATAATAGGTTTTTGGGACTAAAAAATCTATTATAGGTTAATTAGGCCTATCTATGATCCATATGTCATGGGCAGACCTTTAATTGATTATTACCAATATTAATTAATTAATTCCAACTATTCTCTAAAACAAATCCCTATTTTGTACTGTATGTGTTCTCTCCTTATTCCAAATATTACTTCTTTTCTGTGTCTCATTCCTCAAATATGCTCCGGTCATTACCATATAACTTGCCATTGACCCACTTCTTTTTTTTATCATTTCCGTGTCCAATTGGAATACATAACAATATATTAGCCAAAATAGACATAACATGGTTGCTCAAAGTCCTATCAATCTTTTTTCTTCTAAATCATGCTTCAAGAATTAGAAGGAATAATCTGACTTTTTCTATTTGGGAGAGCAACTATTTTTGTTGTTGCTTAATAGATTAAACTATTAAACCCTAATGCTTTTCACCAAATCATTTAAGAAATTGAGCAAAGTTGTGGGAAGAAATGTATAAAATAAAGCAAACCCTAAAAAATCAAACTTTCGACTTTTTTTTTGTTTTAAATTAGTACTGCATCCATTCAATTTATATAAAGAAAGAGAAAAAAAATTATTTTTTTAAGGCAACTCAATTAATTGTCTTTAATATCATCATAGAAGAGTTAATGAAGAAGTCAACTTGATTTTGTAGTTTATGATTAATTTTTGGTTATTAAATTTCATTAAGGACATTAAAATAATTTTACTTATTGAGTAGAAATATACTTATGTATATTGAACGCCAAATTTAAAAATTTTCTTTAAATAAATTAAAAGGAGAGAGTAATAAATAAAACTTCATTGCTTATATATATTAAAAAGAATAAAAAGAAATTGATCCCTTAGTGTATTGATAAAAATTAACCTATAGAGCTGAATAACTGATTTTGTATATATGGGTCTTATTGGTTAGATGATTTGGTGTAAAAAAAATTGTTTCAAATCGCATCTTTTGGTTTGATTTGGTAGAATTGTAGTAGTCAGCACTATATCTGATTCAAAAAAGCGACCAAATCCATAGTATCCTTAACAAATTTTAAGAACATATGAAATTAGAAACTGAGATTTGGTATTGGTATTTAATGGTGCATTAAATGATTCAAAATTGGACAATTAGTATAAATAGATTTAGAATATTTCAATTTTTAATTCAGATATTAGTAAGAGAACCTATCTTCTAAGGGTAAGTTAGTATTTACCAACAAGCAAGGTTTGGTTTCAGCTAGAAGAAAAGAAAAGAAAGGAATTAGTGTGTCTGTGTGTGTAATGATATAATTATTATTTTTTACATTAAAAAAAACAGACGAATTATGAATAATTTGAAAAAACAAAATCAATAACGTCGTTTTACAGATTTCTGCTTAAGCAATTTGAAAAGTAATAGTAAATTGGTTACTTTTGCATAATTTAAGTATTAAATTGGTCGTTATTGTATTATATTAAAGAGGTTAAATTGATCGCTTGAATAGTTTAGGAAAAATTCAGCAAAGTTTAGGGGTTAATTAATATATAATATATATTATAGGCTGTTGATGTTCTGCATTGTGTAATGGTAGAATATGTTCAACATGGATATACTTTAACGGTAGAAAATTTATCACCAATAACTCAAATAAAACAGCTATTTTTAATTTTATAACTTATATTTTCATTTCATTTTCCCATATAATATAATTAAATTATAAGTATACAATAACTCAAATAAGTTTTCTTGTAAATATACATATAATAATATATTTCTTTTGCTATTTCAGCCTTAATTTTTCTTTAAAAATTAGCATAAAATATATGTTACGCGTATTATCTGGATAGACCGGAATATTAAAGGACTCCAACCTTTTAAATGATTAAAATTCATGAATTTTTTTTAAATGACGAAAATTCATGAATTTTTTTTTTCTTTCATTATGTTTGATTTTATAGCTATATACGATACAATTCTTAATATCATAATATTGTCTCGATTCATTATGAAAATATGCACTTAAGATCATTCTCTTCTATAATTATTACTACTAATAAAATATAAATAGTGTCTTTTTTTGTTAAAATGAAAATAATTAGTGTCTTAAAATATATAACTAATACCATCAAATTCGAATTTTGACCAATTATTAATATTCCTTTCTTTTTTTTTTTTGGTTGCCTGCCATGGTATTCAGGGCTTTGCCCTGCCTAATCCGTTAGTCGACCCGAGTCGCACACCTGGCTATAGTGGGTGAGTCTCCTAACAAGGATTTTTTACATTCACAAGGCGTCGAATTTGAGACCTTGCTTAAGCGGCGTCAAGTTGCTTATTACTTGAGCCAACCCCTGTTGGTAATATTCCTTTTCTTTCAATCCTACTAATTTTTATGATTATTTAAACCTCAAATTTATTTTCTCTTTCATAATTAATTGTGTTAATTTTTCTTATAATATTAAATTTGTGTTAATTTTTTTCTCATGAATTAAATATAAATTTATTTTCCCTCTCATAATTAATTGTGTTAATTTTTTTTTTCTCCTAATTAGTTTTCTACCTAAAAATTCATTCTTAAAAAGCTATATGATATATATTATAATATTTTAGTGTTTTTTTTAACAAAGATACATCTACTTTACTCTCTATTTAAAGGGGAGGAAGTGAATCGAACCCAAGTACTAAGGAGATCACCTACCACTGATACTCCCTTGTTCGCAATAGAATTTGAATCCACAACTTCAAAGTCGTTAGGTACTATGTTTAGCCACTAGGGCTAGAAGGTTGTTCCCATTATAATATTTTTAGTCAATGTATGTGTTAAATTCGTTGAAAATGCATAATTATTAATAGCATTAATAATAAGAAAAATAATAATGAGTACATATTCAAAACGTTAATGCACATTATTTCAACTTTGACCAATAACGCTCCGTGGAATGCTATGAATGGTAAGAGATCTTACGTGAGAATATATGACCAGTAAGAGACGACCAGCCGCTTTCTCTTACCATTCTTTTATATACTTATTACTAATTTTTCTTCTTCTTCTCAAATATTCTTCTTCTTCCTTTCTTTCTTCGTTCTTCTTTTCTATTTGTTTTTATTTCAGACTCAGAGGAGATAAAGCACTCATTGAATCAAATTCGATCACTCCACAATTCTGTAAGCTTTTTTACATTTTGAAAAAGCTTCGAATTTTTTGCTTTTTTTTTTTTTTTTTTGATGGATGAAATAGAAGTTCCTGAGTTTTTTATCTGTCCAATATCTCTTCAAATCATGAAAGACCCAGTTATTGCCATAACTGGAATTACATATGATAGAGAAAGCATAGAGCATTGGTTATTTAATAGTACTAGCAATGTTCCTATATGTCCTGTTACTAAACAACCTTTGCCTAAAGATTCTGATTTAACCCCAAACCACACTTTGCGAAGATTAATTCAAGCTTGGTGTATGGAAAATGCTTCTAGAGGAATTGATCGAATCCCTACCCCGAAACCCTGTTTAGACAAATTCCATTTCGTGAAACTCATTAAAGATCTCAACAAACCATCCTTACAAATCAAAACCATTAGAGAACTCGGAAAGCTTGCCGCGGAAAATGAAAGAAATAGGAAACAAATGGTAGAAGCTGGTTTGCCTAAAGCGATTTTACTTTTTATACTAAAAAACTACTTCAAGAAATCCAAGATTGATGGTTTACAAGAATCTTTAAGTGTTCTTCGATTGATTCGAATTCCTTCCTCCGAATCAAAGACTCTTGTTACCGAAAATGATAAGATAATTGAATGTTTATCATGGATTTTAGGGTGTAATAACAATGTTATCAGCAATGATAATCATAATCATGTTACTATTAAATCCTATGCGGTTTTAGTACTGAAGATGGTGTTAGAAGAAGCAAGCTCTAGCATACTCGAAAGGCTGAAACCCGAATTTATAGATAATATAATTCGAGTTGTGAGAGAAAATAAAATAACGCAGCAAGCAATCAATGCAGCTTTGAGTATATTATTAACAGCTTGTCCGTGGGGAAGAAATCGGATAATGATGGTTCAGTACGGTGCAGTTTCCGAGCTTATCGAGTTAGAATGGAGGTTGCCAGAAAAGAGAACAACAGAATTAATAATGGGGATACTGTTTCATTTATGTTCATGTGCAGATGGAAGAGCTAAATTCTTGAGCCACAGAGGAGGAATCCCGGTAGTCGCAAAAAGAATCTTGAATGTTTCGCCAGTAACTGATGATCGAGCTATCCTGATACTTGCCTTAATATGTAAGCATTCAGGAACAAGTATGGTTCTTCAAGAAATGTTGAGTGTTAAAGCAGTTTCGAAGCTTTGTATGGTAATTCAAGCTGATTGTGCAGTTTATTTGAAGGAAAAAGCAAGAGAAATACTTAGATTATATTCTGATGAGTGGAAAAAATCCCCTTGTATTGATGATGCTTATGTTCACGTTACAAGGTAATTATTAAAGGATCATTTGCTGATTTCTCTTAATTATCTTGCTTCGTTTAGTAACTCATTAATTTTGGAGATTAAATTTCTAATACAACAACCCATTGAGATGATAAAAACAAAACTGTATGCTTAATTTTGGATGATGATCGTTAAATTAAATCCAATTTTTATTTATATTTCGTGCGTTAATTTTTTTAGATTATTGATTTGAATTCTAATATTTTTTTTCTTTTTTTTTTTTTTGGAGAATTTGTAAATTGCTTTCACTGTATAAATTAATTTAGGAAAATTTATAAAAAAACTCCCGGATTTTAGCATAAAGAACAAAAACCTGTTTATCAGGTATTATATAAAAACCTCTCTATTTTATTTCCCCGTTAATATTTTCCCTCCTCTGTCTATTTTGTGCTGTTAAAATAACAGTTAAAGGACTAAAATATAATTTAACGGGTCCTTTTAAAAAACTGAAGAAATAAATGATTGATTTGTAATTTTCCCTATCTTCTTCCTCCCCATACGACTAAAAGAGATGAAATTAGATCAAACCGCTGCCATTCATCCTGCCTCCACCGTGACTCGCCGCCGCACCACCCTTGACCTTCGATCAGACCTTGAAGCATCCACCGGACAGCCACGAGCCACCACTCACGGCCTGCACAGACCTACATCGAGATCAACCTTCATATCACGATTCACTCACCACCTGCACAGACCCATAACCGCCGCCAACCCTATTCCAACGCCACCGTCCATTCGACTTCATCTAGACCTAAAGTGACTCGGTCGATTTTTGCCACCTCCACAAGCCGCCCTCCACGAGCACCCTCCACCCACTCGACCAATCCCAATTTTTCATTAAAATCGTAACAAACACTAGAGAAAAAGGAAGGGGCCACTCTGATTTTAACCACCCACTGATCGGTTCCTTCGATCTGAACCATCGCACCGCATCAGAGCCTTTTGATCTCCAATAACCACTATCACCAATCTGTACCCTACTTTCAAATCGCACAAGGGATTTGGAGTTTGGAGTATAGAATTAGCTGTTACTATTAGGAAAGTTCTATTCTTGATCGAATTTTTAGAGTTTAAACTTCTCAAGGATCTGATTTTGTTGATGGAGAATTGAAGGATGAGCTCTTCTGCATCAGATTTACTTCAGTTGAGAGTATGTATCTCATTTCGTTTAGAGGTGAATTTTCGGATGGTGATGGTGATGGTGATGGTGATGGCGGCGGTGGTAGGGGTGATAGTGGTGGTGGCGACAGTGGGGGTGATGGTGGTGGCGATAGCGGTGGTGGAGTGGATGAATGTGGTTTTGCGTTGAAGATGATATAATTACAAATCAATCCCTTATTTCTTTAGTTTTTCAAAAGGAACCGTTAAATTACATTTTGGTCCTTTAACCGTTATTTTAACAGCACAAAATAGACAGAGGGAGGAAAATATTAACGGAAAAATAAAACATGAAGGTTTTTATATAATACCTGATAAACATGGAGGTTTTTGTTCTTTATGCTAAAATCTGGGGAGTTTTTTGTAAATTTTCCATTAATTTATAATCGAAATAGAGGGAAATGAGAAAAAATGATGGATAAAGAGAATGAAGCTTAATTTTTAACATTTCTATATAAATAAATTTATTTTGAAAAATTATATGAATAAGTTCGTAAAAACAAAAGAAAGTAAACTAACCATTGTTTTAAAAAATAATAATAATAATAATAAAAGGTATACTATAATTTATTAACCTTCTAAATTCAGTATATTTTGAAAATAATCACTACTTGATGATATACGATATTCCAGATTTTGATTTTAATATAAAACAACGAAAATATATGAACAAAGGATGTAAAAAAATATTATATGATATAAAAATAGTTGACAAAGATTATGTAAATGCTTTAAACGAGAGAAAAAAAAAATTCAAGCATAGATAATATATTTTTTTTAATGGCAAATTAAGATTTTTAGTTAAGTTATTATAGTTCGAAGCTTTATCTCAATACAGGAAAGTGTATTACTCGAATCGTTTGAGTTAGAGGTCATTTGCAAGTATAAACAATATTAATTAAGGAGTGTTAACCTAAGTTGGTGTTTATTTGCTTATTTCTTATAATTTACTTGTAGAGTATAGATTGCTTAAAAATAGCTAATAAACCATCTACCAAAACTGAATGATAAACTACCGATAAGCAGGAGATTTGTTTGCAAACTTATAAATCATGTTAGACAGTGCTTGTAAGTATATGATAAAAAAACACACATTTTAATAAAGTTAAATATGAATAACATGAAAAAAAATTTTAAAATAAAATAATATGATTATTTTGAAATTGTTGAAAATAAATAAGGATATAATAGTCTTTTACTTTAGTTAATTATTTCAATTAGTTTAAATAAAAAATAAAACTAATAAATTGTGTAAATAATTAAGAATTAATCATTTAAATAGAAATTAGCATAAAAATGACATGGGCTTTGGTAAATATTGATTTTGTGTGCAATCAATATGAAAATAGAAATTATTTTTTTGAAAGAGAAAATAGAAAGTACTTGTTAATACTCATATATAGTTTACTGTTTAAACAATTAACACAATGTTTGAATGGGTGAGGGATGGGTAATTAATAGAGCGGTAAATAAAGTAATGATAGGAATGATTACATTAACAAACTAATGATGTAAGGAGAGATATATTACAAAATTAAATCTTATTATTTGTACACATTAATTGCAAATTAGTAGCATATTAGAATGGATTAGAAGTAATAAAATTAATTTAAGTTTTTCTTTTTTCCAAAAGAATTTAAGCTTTATTTGAATGAAAAAATTTCAATGATTTACTAGTAGAAGAATTTACATGAATTCCCTTTTTTTTTTTTAAAGGAATTTATATGAATTCTTAGAATGACTTGTTTTGTTATGCACATTATGACTTTTGAGTGAACCATAATCTAAAAACACAATAAAAACTGAAATGATAAATAAGAACACATTCCATGTCATTATTTGTTAAAGATAATATCATAATTAACAAATAATGACATGGAAATGATAATTAATGATTATTGATGCTTTCATCGATTTAGAAATTTAGTGTTCAATTAACACAAGCAATTTTAAAAAAAGTGAATGTTTTGTTTTATTGTCAAAAAAAAAAAAAAAAGTTTTAAATTCAAATCAGAGAAATGCGTAATCATTTTTCATTTTGGACTTTTTCCTTTTGGATAATTTTTTTTCTTTCTTTTTTCTTTTTAACATAGATACCTTTTGGATAATTTTTGGACTTTGATTTGTATAATTAATTTAGAAACCACTACAACATAAAATATCATATAATTTTTTTATGAATGCTATTATCATTTCTTTTATAGAAAATATGAATACATCTCATAAAAAGTATTGACAAATTTAGAACAAACGATAAATATAATAATAATATTATTAAATAATGAAAAATTCATACTTAAATCTTCAACACTCTATTTAGTAGTATTCATGAACTATAAATCGATTCTTTTTAGTTTTTAAACAAGTCTGATCGACAAATATCCAAACACAAACTTCTCACCATCTTCGCTTCTATATAAGAAGAAAATCAACCTCTTACAAAAGAGAGCTAAACTCGGATTTAATAAAAAAAAAACTCATAGTCACCTAAAAAAGTGAAAACAAAAAATCCTAAAAAGAGAACAATAAAAATAAAATATAAAAACATTATACCTATTAAAAATTTAATAGATCCGAAATTATTTTCTAAAAAAATAAACAAAGTAACGATTGGAGGGGCTATCGTTGGCTAGAAATGACAACGGCAGCCCAAAATTAAAAGATATTTAAAAGGGAAATTAGGGTTTTTTTTAGATAAAATACCATATAATTAAAAGATATTTAAGGTTTTATTTTTAGTAAAAGATTTGACTATAGTTTTTTTTTTCTTTAAATATTGTTCAATCTTCTTAATTTCCCTACTTCAATTCATTAGATGGCATGTGATACACACAGTTTCCATGTGATTCGTCAATTATTTTTTAGTTGGAATTTCATGAAATGAAAACTAATTCAATTCGATCAAGTCTGACTTAGACTGCCTGCAAAAATTAATTATATACAATATATTGAATCTACTTTCATGAAATTATTATCATTATATATATAAGCTGTGGACCAAATTTATTCAAAATCGATTTAAGCCATGATTTTACATAGATGATTAAAAAAAGAAAATGGAATAATAAAAAGGTGGAATTATTTTTAATTATACAAAAAGGGAGCTGTTATAATATATTGCAATAATTGTCTTTATCTATTATGTATGCCACTCTTCTAGATAAGTCAATATTAAGCAATCCAAATCAAACAAAATCACAGAAAAATATGAATTTTGCAATTTCTGATTCAAGAAATCAATAGAATCATTAACTGTTTAATACTATATGATAAGCTTAGGAGAATCGTTTTAAGTTAATTATTGTTTCATCTCTTCTTTATTCTTGTTAGAAATTGTCATTATTTTTATCCAAATTTTAGATGAGAGGAGAAATTGCTATCTGCTGGTTTAGGAAATTTTGAGTTTGCTAAATTCTTTTACATAATTTTGGATGAGGGTTAATGATTTTTTTTTAGAAGATGAGAGTATTTTTTTTTTTTTTATAAAAATTAAAGTTGTAAGATCATTTTATTTACGTTTAGAAACAAGCAAATCACAAATATTAAGGTGGGGAAAAATCGTTCCTTACTACATAGCATGCCGCAATCTCATGCTACTTATGAGCTAAAACATTTGCAGTGTCTCATAAACTTAAGATTGACATCTCTAAAACAATTAGGAAGAGATTTACAATTATTAATGTCTAAGTCATATCTATAATTAAGATTAGTAATAGTACCAGCACATGACTAAGCATCTGACTTCATGATTATAAAAGAAGATCATTCTTCCCTAATCCAAGATAATCCTTCATGTATCACCATAATTTCCACAATTAGGCTCAAAATGACATGACTTTCCAAGTGTAGTGAAAATTGTTTTTAACATGTTTTTGACAAACAACCCTTATAAATCTCAAAATTCAATCAAAAACTTCCAATAGCTTCTCCCTTATTCCCTTAACTACAAGAATAATTATATAGTGCAAACATAATGGCACGTCATTCGTTGACGTGTCGTAATCAACCAACACAATTAAAATACGTAGCACTGGTTTCAATTACTTATGAATAATTAATGCTATATTTAATACAGTTATTTATTATATAGGTAATTAAAATTAGTGTCATGTGTTTTAATTGTGTCAGTTAGTTACAAAACATTAGCGAATGACGTGCTATCACGGTTGCACTGTATAATTATTTTCCAACTGCCAAGTGCCAACCATCATAAATATTTTTCCGATACTTCTGTTTCAAACAAAACGTCCTTCAAACATATTCATTCGCTGTTTGATTTTCTCAATACATTATAGAACATATAATTTACATATACATCAAAGACATGAGAATATAATCTTTATTTGATATTACCATGCACATGTCATTCTATTCAAAATAACTAGTGAAAGTCTGAAAGGAGGGGTGGGCAGAACCGAACCGAATAATCGGTTAACCGAATATTCGGTTCGATTTTCGGTTCGTAAAATATGTGAACCGAATATTCGGTTCTATTCAAAAAGTATAAACCGATTTTTTTTACGTGTAAAATTCGGTTAAAATCGAAACCGAACCGAATCGAAAAATCGGTTAACCGAATTTTCGATTCGGTTTATAAATTTTTGGTCGGTTTTAAACCGAAAACCGAACTTCGGTTCGGTTCATCGAACGGAACCGAATTTGCCCACCCCTATCTGAAAGCGATTAGCCTTGACAAAGACCTGACTTTGGCTTATATAGGGTGTCTAAGCGGTGAAATCCGGAAATTCTCACATCCAATGAGACTTAATGGGCCCCTTAAATTTCAAAACTACCCACAGTAGCAGCTGCATGCAAGTCTAGAGCCCTTTAACTATAAGTAATACCTTACTAGTATAGTAGACGTCACAAAATTTAACTTCCATCATGAATCCAATTGCTTGTTTTCTCTAGACGTCAACTGCTTAAGATGGTACTTGAACTAAGGCTTGTCTAGTTCTACCCTTCAAGGGTGTTTCTTGCCTCCAAAGCCATTCTGTTTTTTAAGAACTACCTTAAGAACCTGAGAATTAATTAGAGTACTTAAGGTATTGATACAATGTAACTAGATGGTTGTACATTGAATTAGTTCGTTCTTTATTTCATTAGCATTTTTATTTCATTGCCTCTGAAGCCATCCATGTTTCTTAGCATCATAGTATATGATAATAATATTATTAATGTATAATCTAGGTCATTTTTTATGTGGGAAATGTAGAAGAGGTCAAAGATCAAGTGATGGAGGATGTTGAAATTATAATTGGTAAATGTAGCAAGGTTCAGGTAGCTGCAGAGGTAATACAAATGATCCTGCAGATAATTCATGCCTAGAAAATAGTATAAGCGATCATCAAAAGGTTTCCAAAGAACAAAGTAACTTTGCAAAGCAACCCCTGACAAACTAGATCGAGAAGCAGTAGCAGTTGGAGATATTGCTTCATCAGTTGTTACAAATGATACATTATATGAAAATGGTTGGTTCCAAACAATCAAGCTCCAGCAATTAGGAATTATTTGATGATGCATGTTTTGGTGAACCTGAATTTGCTTCAGTTAGTTTTCTTACACAGGAAAATTCACAAACATCTAATGGTAAGTTACCCTTTGCAATATTATCTAGATAGTGTTTATTTTTTAGAGCTTTTTACCTGAAATCTGTTTTCAATTCGATAGAATAGAAAATTTATATAATAAGTAAGAAAATTGCATTAGATTTTATACGTTAAAAGATATCACTTTATGTGTGAAATACATTATTACCACTTTGTAAGTTAGACATTTGGATTTTTATAGAATGTTACTTGTTCTATGTGGTGTATGATGTTGATTTGGAGAACTAAACTAGCTAGTTCTGCATCTCTTATATGTGATTAGAATATAGAAGTTATAATGAATTCTATTGGCACGTTCAAACTATGCTGCTGAACAAACTCTCCATTTCTTGGGCAGCCAATGGCAAAAATAAAAGGCAATTTTTGTATGTCCCCAGAAGGGGTATATATAAATTATATGGAAGCTTGTTCTAAGAGATTACAGGCAGCTCATTAACCAACAAGAAATTCTACATTTATGAAAAACAAAAAAAAATGAATACAGAGGAAAACAGGTGACCACATGACACTGCAAATTTTCTGAATTTCTGAAATAATCACGCTTTTTAGAGGGATGCCTTCTCAATTTCAGTCCACTTTCATGAAATATGCTTCCTTTCTTATGCACTTCTAAACTGAATTCTCGACATTCAACTCAAAATTTAACCTTTTCGTGCCTTAGTTGCAATTTAGCCCACAAATTTCTAACATAATACCATCTACTTCCATGCAACTATTCCGTAACCACACACTGCCAAGTCTTTCTTAGGGTTCATTGCCCTTGGTGGCACTGAAGTATCGCACAAATTAATCACATCCTAAGTAAGAATGGAAAAAAAATATCAAACCACCATCCAAAGTAACTACATTTAAGGAACAATCGACTCACAAGACAATGGTGAATCCTGAAATGGCACCAAGTGAATCCATTTTCCATGAAATGGTGATATAATAAGAGCACGCTTATTAGAAGAAATACCAACTTCTAGGCTATTAACACTTCAGAAGCTCCTCAACTTTTTGCGGGACAACATATGCTCTCATAGATTCATTAAAAGGACGACAGCACAATAACCGTTCAAATACGTGAAAATTCAGATAACAATGAAATTGGGGCTTTTCTCTTGATTTCAATACAGTTACAAAAGGATAGGAGTAATGATAGAAATTGGTTCTGGTTTTCTGGTTCAGCGCTTCATTTTCTAAAATCCTCACATGCTTACTCATGAGAAAGTTGTTTAAAAGTTTTTTTCACAAACCTGATAAATTTAGTTTGTTTAATTTCCACTTCCATTGCTCAAGAATAATCAGAATTATTTTGTTTGAAATATTATATTCATCCATCGTCAATATGCATAAATTTACCATCAATCTTGAAGTTGTCAATTTGATTATCAAAGAATCAACATTTGAAAAAATACATTTTTCAGTTCTCTTAATAGTTACTTTGTTATTCTTAATTGATCATCTATCATTAATATGCATAAATACAGAGATAAATTTCACAAACTTTTTTCCAGAAGTACTCATTCACCCTACTCAGGGTAGCGTCTCACCTCCTGGAAACCTCATTCCTTTATCAACCTAAAAAAAAAAAGGAAAAAGGTAGAAGACTGATCAATAGTAAGCACATCTTAACATTAAGTAAGCTACTTTCTCACTAAACATTGATAAAGATATGGCATAAAAGATTTTTTATATTTTATTTTTCAAAAATAAATCCAATCCAAAGCTTTATTCAAAATTTCCATTAACAAATCTCCTTCCCACACTGAAATCCTAATGTACAATATTTTAAAATAATTGGTTTTTTAAACAAAATACCAAAAATAAAACATTTGATTTTTAGAATAGAAAGCCATCTCAATAGTTAAAAAGAACTCTATATACTATACAATTTATATATGAAGTAATTAGAGCTTTACTCTCTTTAAATATATAAATTATTACAAGCTATGATCAAGGGTATGAAATATCTATTTGATAATACCACCATCTCCTTTAAAGGTTTATTCTGTTGTATTTCATCTAAAGATAACTATATAAGTTCTACCTAAAACTAATATTATAAGAACTTCTTTGCATTATGGATAAATCTTTTGAAATACAAAAAGTATAAATTAAAATACACGGTTTAAAGAAACTCAATATAAGGTTAGTTCTATATGATAATTTTCATATCACACTGCTAAAAAAAATCACAAAGAGAAAGAGTAGAACAAATTGATCAGGTAAAAGACTAAGCCATTGAATATTTGGATCAACAATGCCAATGTTGGAGGGAATACTCCCTCGAATTTTGTTGTCTTCCACATAAAAAATTTCAATCAAAGACAAGATTTTTCTTTTTTTTTTTCACCAATCAATCAAAGATAGGCTCAAAACTGAGGTTGAGTTGATTACAGAAAACGTATTTCCAGACAACCTTAAGTCAATTAGATTTGCCAATTTGACTAGGCAATAGGAATGTAACCTTTCAAATTATTTTCAAAAAGCCAAAGTGCCACAAGAGATGACAAATTCCATACTGAAGAAGGAACATTTCACATTAGATTGTTCATATATGTAGAAAGAGATACTGGAAATGGGGTGTTCATTCGTTAAAACGGAGAAAACTTTTCAAAATTTTTCACAGAATAAAAAAAATAAATTTTTTCCCGGAAGATTTAACGAATTAATTATTTCTTACGAATTCTCCAATTTAACGAATAATCTTCTAATTTAACGAATTAAACGTTTTTAACGAAATTTCAAAAAAAATTGCAATAAAAAATGCATGAATTTAACGAATAATCTTCTTATTTAGCGAATTTAACGTTTTTAACAAAATTTTATAAAAATACAGTAAAAAATGCAGAAAAAAGAAATTTATAAAATTTCTTCAAGTATCCACAAATTTTATACATAAATCCGTTGATGAATAACTTTATAAATTTCATAACAAAATAAGAAATCCTCTATATATGAAGAGGCAGAAAGAGAGAAAAAAGAGAATTCTAGGTTTATTTTGGTGTTAAATATTTAATACGTTTATTCGGGGAAAATTTTTCTTTTCAACGAAAATTTCATGAATTTTCTTACGAATTAATGATTAGAAATATTTTTAACGACCCGAATTTTACGAATTTAACAAATTTCACGATTTAACGTTTTCATTTAAACATTCCTAACTGGAACAACCATGCTAACTTCAAAGATACAAATTTTAAACTAAGAATGCTATTTATAATCACCAAAACTCCATGTTTAATGATATGGAAATTAACTTAAACCAAATCCAAGCTGTCACGACCGAAACTCCGGGTTAGTAGGATTAACTGTGTAGTTAACGGGACACGTGTTGGACAATTAATTGTATAAATTGTAAATTAATAAAAATATATAAATTTTAGAAACAAAATGTGAAAGAGGGATTAAATAGAATTAAATTTAGGACTCAATCGAAGGGAAAAAAAATGTAAGAGGACCAAAGAGAAAAAATTAGGAGAAATTGGAAGGGAGACAGAAAAAGAAAGGATCAAAATGGAAATTTCCAGGATGAGAACGAATGGAAGCAAGAATCGCAGAGACTAAAATGTAATTTTCACACTAAGATAACTATAACATCACAAATCTGTCAGAATCCGATCGAAATTTTGAATGGGAATTGAAGAGAATTGAATGTTGAACGTTTTGATGCAAGAATCATCAAAAACCGTGCAGAAATGGCTGAGTTATAACGTAAAAACTGAACC